>VXAZ01003712.1:1063935-1297773 GCA_013399875.1 Gymnorhina tibicen | reverse complement strand
CCCCCCCCCCAAAAGGTCCTCCTCCCCGTAGTCATTGGTTTTTTTGTGGTTGTAAAATCTAGGTAATCTAGAGGGGACAAATTGAATGTTTTGGGGGTAAAATCTGAGGTAATCTGTAGGGGACAGAATGGACGCGTTGGGGTAAAAACAGGTTATCAGTAGTGGGCAGGAAGGAAAGATTTTGGGGGTAAAACGTGAGGGGAGAGAATGAACGTTTCGAGGTAAAATTGAGGTAACCAGGAGTGCCCAGGAAGAGAAAATTTTGGGGGTAAAACCTGAGTTAATCTGTAGTGGAGAGAATTAACATACTGTGGTAAAACCAAAGATGTCTGTCAGTAGTGGATAGGAAGGGAAAATTGTGGGGCTAAAACTTGAGATAATCTCTAGCAGAGAGAATATATTGAGGTAAAAATGAGGTAATCAGTAGTGACGGAAAATTTTAGGGGTAAAACTTGAGGTCATCTGTAAGGAAAAAAGGTATTTTGCAGGAAAAATGTGACGGAATCTTTAAGGGGCAGAATGGACAATTTGGGGATAAGGTAAATGTGGCCATTGGATTTTTATGCTGGTAAAATCTAGGTAGTTATCAGGGACAAGATTCATATTGTGGGGGTAAAATCTGAGGTAATCCATAGGGGAGAGAATGAAGATTTTTGAGGTAAACTGAGGTAATCAGTAGTGGACAGGTAGGGAAATTTTGGGGGAGTAGTGCTTGAAATAATCTGTGGGGGACAGGTGCCTGGCAGGAGCCTCTCAGGGAACGGCTGCTCCAAAGGCGCTGTGTCTGGGAGTGGTGGTGTGGAAATACCCGTCTGGACTGCACCTGCACCCAAGTACTGCCCCAGCCCTGGGCAGGACTAATCCCCTGTGAATAAAGAGGAATTGCATCCAGGGAAAATGGAATCGCAGAACCTGTGGTTCCCGTGGAGGAGGGTGCTTGAGCGAGGGTCTGGTTTTCCTCCAGAAAAGAGCGATTGCACGGAAGCAATTCTCCTCTGTTCAAAAAACCCCACCCCAACATTCCTTCGTTCTGGGCAACCCAATGCTCCTGGGGTGCTTTTCTCAAATATTTTATCCTCTTACACTTCCCGCGTCAAATTGTCCTGGAAGGGGAGTCAGGTTTCATGCCTCCCTCGTTAAAGGGGAGTAAATATGAGACCAGAGGGACCAACAAATAAAATTAGCTTTAGATTCAAAGCTTCCAAATTGGGACAAGCAATCAGCCAGAGTGGCAAAACTTTGTTAATTCCTGACAGATTTGGCAGAGTAAAAATAAAACTTACTCGCATTCTTAGTATTGCGTAAATACACGTTATCCCTGAGCTTTGTAATGTACTTCCAGAAAAAGAAGAAAGGAGGCTGGTATAGAGTGGCATTCATTAAGGACTCGGTCGTAACGTTTTCCGAGAGTCATTAACTCAGATGGGTCAGAGTCCAAGCCGGATTTTCTTCTGGGGTGCAAAACATTGTGAAGTAAGAGGAACTGTCAGGGATCTGTTCTTGCATGCTGTTGCTGAAGAAAATAGGAGTCGTATCAGAGACAGCCACTTGATTTTTTTCATTGGTAGGAGAGAGCCAAAAAGGAAAGGCTAAAGGAGGGAGACAGCAGGGTGTATCTCCAAGGGGTGAATCAGAAAGGTAATTTTGTCATTTTTATTTAAAAATAAGTTCCTCTGGTAATGGGATTTTTTTTCTTGCCATCCTATAAAATAACCTCTCGTTATTGCAGAAAACACTAGCAGAAACGGACTGCAGTGTGAAAGAGCAAAAACCTTCCCCTAACACCAGTTCTACTCATGCACATTCATTTGCTGACACTCTAAACCAGCAATTAAGCACTTTGTCTCCCGAAGATCTGTGTTGCACTCACAGGAGCGAACATGTAAACAAAGGCATATTGTCGTGCTCCTCTTCAGTTCAGCCATGATCCTCACGGGCCAGTTAATCCAGTTTTATGGCCAGGTTATACCAGCACTGCAGCATGCAGGGGCTGCACCAGGACAGATAAAGGTGTAGAGAAAGGGCTGCCTAGATTAAGACTCTGCACAGCTCTAATCCTGCCTACGCTGAATATTCTCTCCCGTATCTCCCTATCTCACCCAAAGACTCTTCTCAGTCCGGCATGTCACTTCCCAGTAACCTCTTCCCTGATACCAGCAGCTTCTTGCTGGGGAGAATTTGCTCCCATTACCACACCTGATTTAGCCTTTGCTCTCGCTCAGCTTCTGCACACTTAGCTGGAAACCACAGCTGCCGCAGAAAAGATGTCTGAAAACAAGTAGTTGCTAGTGGTTTGGTTTTTTGCTTTGTTGTTGTTGTTTTTTTTTTGTCATTGTTTTCTGGTAGTTATTAATCTGCTCTGTGTTTTCTAATTGACCACCTATAAAGAGAACTTAATTCAGTCAGGCCACATAGGTGCTCTCCCTCTCCCTGTAAAGATTAGTCTGGATCTATGTCTGCATCCTCTCCTCTAGTTTTCTTTGAATGCATCTCTATCTGATGCCTTCCCCAAGGTGTCATACATCCCTGTGGCTATATATCCAGGAAAGCTGGCCAAATCATTAGTGATGAATAATTTATCAGATAAATTTTACCTCTCTTTCAATTGTGAGTGCCACATAGTGCCTGATTGGTATCTTACTCATGAGCAACTTGCTGAAAATACTTGAAATTTGAGATAATTGGACACAAAGACAATACAAAGCTTAGTCCTACGAGGAGCTGAGCACTCTGGATTCATTTCACAAAAAGACATAAGTAGGAAAGTTGGTTGTTCAGCTGCAGTCGGTGAGACTGGGCTCACACTGCTGGTGAAGGATGTGCTGAAACGCAGCCCAGAACAGCGAGCAGTGAGCAGTGAGCAGGACCCTGTGATTCCATTCTCTGGCTGGACTTGTCAGCCACACAGAATCGCCTCTCACAGGGATTTTGCTTTAAAAAGATTTTCTGGCAGTGAAAAACAATACAGTGTTCAAAATCAACACCACATGTAACGGGAAAAAATAGTATCTGAGGATCTTTTAAAGTTCTGCAGCATATCTGTGTACATTGTTTTGATGTTGAACCAGATACCTCTTAATTGCTATTTAATTCCTAGCCCTCCTTGGCCTGCTTGACTTGTGCCCATAACCCCAAATTTTCTGTGATTGCTATGTGACCTTCTGAATTTTCTATCTCCTGCTAGAATTAATTCAGTAGTGTTTCACAGACAATTTTTTTTTAAGGTAGGGAGGCAGAGGACAAAAGAAACATGAGGTGAGAAGGCAGGGAGCAAAAGAAACACAAATCACAGTATTTAAGCAAAAAGCACACTGGGAAGGAAATTATCCTTTTCACGAAACAGCCCTAGTGTATAGGGAAATTAGGAGCAAACTTATCTGCTCTGCTCCAATTCCACTGTGCCACTCAGATGTGAATCCCAGATGCTGCTTTTCTCACACAATGTCCCCCTTCTCTCTATCCTGTTTTCTTCACATCAGATTTCTCTCCTCCAGTAGGGCCTGTTACTAGAATCGCGTTTGCTTCTGCTTTCCCTTTGGTCTTCCAGGTACTTGGATGCTTCTGCCTCGAAACAGTCATTCTTTGCCCCTTATGTTTCATACATACCTCCCCCAAACCTCTGTATTCCTTTCACTTGGGGACTGCACAGATTGTCTCACATTTAATTAAACTTATCTGTGGGTTTCTGTCTGTTTCCTATTTCTCATCATCATACACAACCTGACAGAGCAACCGGCAGCCTCCCTGGTACAGCGTTCTTTTTTGAACGTTATTGATAGCAAAAGACACTGTCTCAAAAAGCTTGCAATTTAGAGAGCTGGCAGGGAAAGAATGAGGGAAAAATAGGATTAGTACCTTCTTGATTGAGGAGGAGAAGTGAAGAAAAGCGATGGAAAGACTGTGCATAGTCCCTCCAGTGTCACAGCCGACATTAGTGGGACACAGACTTGCACCTAGGTGCTCTGAGGCTGTGCAGTTCAGTACTTTAACCACAAAGCTGTGTTTCCTTTCTCTCCTGCATTGCTCCCCGCCCTCCTCCTGTTTCCAAGCATGGAAAAGAGTCTACCCTTGTCCCCAAGGCTTGGGACCCAATAGTACTGTCTCTTTCCGGGATTATGCTTTTCCCCTTCTTCAGATCTCCTTCCTACGCACCTTGTGAGTGCTGAGCACGAACAGCAGAAGAGAAATGGAGACTGTCCACTGCATATATTGGCTGGTTTTTTTCCCCTGCACACTCCTCTGGCTGCCTTTGACCAGATTGCTTTCTGCCTTCGGTTCTGACCATATTCTGTTGTCTCTGGATTGGAGAAAGGATGACCCTGAATCTCTTATTTCTGAGAGTTGTCACCACTCCTCTGAACCTTAAAGATAATAAAATTATAGCAGGAAAGTGGTACCATCTCATAATACTCTGCCCCTCCCAAGTACAGCTAACTGCTTTTTGGGAGATAAGAAATGGAGCACGGACAAAAAGAAGCATGTTTTTCATTTTCATATTTTAAAAAAAACCCTGTAATTCAGAACCTTCACACATCCTCAGGAAAGGGAGAGGTAATTACTAAAAGGACACTTATCTATTCAGGTGGGTTTTTCAATCTGTTTCTCACTCTGCTGCTTTGGCTGCACTTACTTTAGCTCTAGCTCAGTTTTTTGTACGCATTTCAATAGTTGTCATCAATGCAGCTTCTGAACCTTCCAGTTTTAACCAGTTACATCTTAGAAATCACTAGCTTTGAAGATTTAGGAAATTATTGCTGTGCTTTTTTAGCAATGGTAAACTAAAGCAAAGAAATTAAGAAACTTGTCTTCAGCTGCATGTGCAGCTGGGCAGCCCAAGAAGATGAGCCCCCAGTTCTCTCTGTTGTGCCTTGATTGAAGGACCCTGTTCAGCAGTTATTGTTCCTCTCCCAGAGACCCACAAGGCTGGCCCCATCTTTACCTGTTTCTCTGCTCTGAGAGGGACAACAATGAGGTCCTACAACTTGATTCAGATCTCTGAGGAGTGGGATTTGCAATTGCCTGATTCAAGTTGCCACTCAAAACTGTCACAGATCTGCTTTCAGTGGTTTTCTCTTCCTCCCCTTACTACAGGAAAACTCTTGAAAATACCTATTTTTTGTTAGGATGATTATTAACTAAAACTTGGGAAAAGCTCAGATACTAAAGCAAGAGTGCCAGCAGTGTGACAAACTCGGGTAGAAGGGCAAATTCTGGTTTGTACCTATATGAAAACCAGGGCTGAACTCCTTTTTTTGACCAGTTGTACTGCACGCTTTCTGCTGTAGACCTTGGGAATGCTTTGGTGCTGCTTACATGAGGAACCAAATTGTTTTTGACCTCAGTGAAGAGGGGGCCAAGAGGGACACATCTGATGCCTTTTAGCAACCGCAAGGTTTTCTGTAGAATAGACATAGCCTATGAAACAAACACACAGCTGGAGTTAGGGTGCTTTTGAAAACATTGTCTTTATTCTCTACCTCCCTTTCTTCCAGGACAGCTCTTTGCTTATTCCCTCTTCAGAAAGGGACTTTTCTGTCACACAGCCTAGCCTGGCTGGAGATTAGGGATTCTCTCTGCCCCTTCATCCTTGAATATTTCCTTTTAATTTCACAGTTTAAATTCCAATTGTGTAATTACATTCTGCCTACCCCAAATTCCTCTGTAATTTCAATTGGACACGGTGTCCTTCACTCTCTAGGCAGAACTCTTGCAGTGCTGTGGGGCACTATTAATAGGCTGCCACGCTCCACTCTAGTCCCATTTCATGTAAATGGGGAAAGTGAATGGACCTGGATCCCTTTGAACTAAAACTGCTGCTCCATACAGGCGAGACAGGGGTTGCTATAGAGTGACAAGGCAGTCTTGCCCCATGGCAATACACTGGGCAGTTTTTACAATGCCTCAGTCTGAACAGATTTTTGGAGTAAAAGTCTAAATCTGTCTGGAAGTATTTCTCCCCCACAACACCTTACCCTTTGATCGCAAATAAAGCTGTACAGGGACACCCAAAACACTACTTCACTGAATTTATGTGGCCTGAGAGTACCTGCTCGCACCGTTTAACATGGCAGAAGTGCCATAGTGATTTAATTTAGGTCCAGGGAGTTGTGTAGCAATGAGAGGGCACACAGCACAGATGCCTAGTTCAGTAAAATGCTTTACAAGAACTGGCAAGTCCCATGCATTTTATCACCCAACCCTAATACTTCCTGCAGATTTTGCTGTGTCAGCATTTCCCCTCAATCCTTACTCTGGTGGTGATCACCCGAGTCCCGCATCCCAATTTGTTTTATCAAAACATTCCCTTTTTGTTTGTTGGTATCTGCTTCACATCAATGTGAAAACATTTCTACTTCTCCTGCCTCCTTCTTGCTTTCAAGTTTCTTCTTCACTGTGGCACAGGTGCTTACTTGGTCAGTGTGCCTGCGTGCAGCCCTTCAGGTATCAGAGACATTTACCTTTTATATTTCCATCGCTTTCTGCTGTAGTGTTCTGTGGAAACTCAGGGAAGAGAAGGGAGGGAGCATGTGTGGGTTGGAGAATGCTCCTCCTTTGCCTTGTCTCATAGAACAAACTTCCTCTCTCTGTACAAATTCTCTGGCAAGCTCATGGAAAGGAGTTGTTCACCAGGTTTATAGTGATGTTCTACACAGGTCAGCAAAAGGAATTCGTTTACTCTAGAAACTGGAATTATTTGATGTTTGATCATCTTCAGCCACAAGCCATATTCTTGTCATCATGTGTACGCTATTGTCAGAGGAACATGGGGCTGATTCCATAACTGGCAACAGAGTCCTTTAACAAAGTTCATTTCCTTTCACTGCAAGAGTACCCTGGGTAGTCCTCCTACCACAGAATAATAAATCTTAACTTGAAATAAACATCCAGCTCTTGCTGGCAGTGCTGTATCTACACGGAACCTCAGTTACTTTGAATTTTGATGGGACTTCTGCTTTATATATTCCAGACGTTTGGTCCTGCTCTCGAGGGACGTCTTTATGCCTGCTCCCGTGTTGGCAGACCCGAGGCTGCTGTTTGCATCTCTAACAGCAGATAGATCAGGTGAGATCAAGGAGACCATATTTCCATGTTTCCTTGCTTAGCTTACACTGTTAAAAGTGAGTTGTTGTTAGGAGGAAACAGAGCATGTAATAACTTGAGTTGGGTTTTATTTGGCTTTGAGTCATAAATCTTAAAGGAAAGGAAAGAGCCATCATGTTCATCCCCAAGTTTGTCATACAATCAGCAAGGGGCAAGGCAGTAGTGTGGGCAAGAAAATGAAACATGTGAAGGTACAAGTGCCAGCGGGGGGAAGTCACTGTTGCTTATTGTCAGTTTTGGTGTGACACAGAAAGTTCAGCTAATCCTCTTAGTTACAGAGACACACGGGTGGGGGGAGATTGTTATCTCAAGCAATTTGCTGGCTCTACTCCTTTTTTCCTTCGAGTTTCTTTTCGCCTAATTGAGCAGCATTTCTTCCTGGGACTCGTTTGCAATAATCCTGGGGCCTCATCTGGGAAAACACTGAAAAATATAGAAAGGAGAAGCAGCCCGAGCAAGGCAGCTTCTATCACCGTGAGTTTCTCTCTTCAGAAAGGTATCAGGTTTGGCTGCAAGTGCTGAGGATTAAAAATAAGATAAAGATTCAAAGTGAAACAGAACAGTCTGTTGATCAGGGCAAGTGATCTCTCCGAAAGTTGTATCTCATCCATGCGCTAGAAGGACAGGTAATTAACCGCCGTTCAGAAAACGAGGACCTTGGCGGTCTGAGGGTGGAGCAGGGGCTGAGAATTCCACTGCAGTGCATCAGAAATGTGTTGATTCCATTTTCATTGCCAAAGGGATGTATCTGCAGTAAATCTAATCAAGAGTCAAAAGGTGAACGAGAACAATAACTGGGGAGGTTTGTTTTTATTTATCCAGGAGATAAGGATTCAACGACAGGAATAGAATGAGAAAAAGGTGCCTCTTTCTGAGCAGACAATTATTCCACCCACGCTCACTCATCATCAAGGTTTTAATATTCTATTACTAAGGCTATTTAACAGTTTCTCAGCCTCAAGGCTGCTAATGTTTGTGCAGATACTCTGCCAATTGCCACAGGTGTCTTTTTACAAGAGACCTGAATAATTAACATGGGATAGTCCTGAAGATGGCAGTAGCCAAGAGCCATTCTTTCAGTAGACTCCCAGCCTTCTTCCTGGTGCTGGTATTACCAGTAGGATACATTTGAAAACCTAATTTCCATATGCTGACAGAGCCTTAGTCCTTGAAGGCACAGACTGTTTCTAGGGAAGTAAAGGCTCTGGTTCCCAATCCCCAGTGATTCCCTCTAGAGAAGTTTAAGATAGCACTGTTCAGCTGGCTGCATTACTAAGGTGCTGGAGGTAGTTATCCCAAAGAAGAGGTGGCTGAATGAGTGGTGTGGCCAGGGCAAACTGTTTCAGCTCATAGCCTGATACATTAACTAATGTAAATCTGATTTCAGCTGATACCAGTTTACTGTGATATCCTGGACTGAGAACTGCAGACATGAGTGATTTAATTCAAGATCATATCAATGTATTTTGCTGTGGTGGCTAAAGAATTTATTACTTCTGGCTGTGGAGATGGGTTACCTTTTCAGCTGGGATGGCTAAATCAAGCAGGGACTGCCAGAGCCATCAGATGAGAGAGAAAGGGCCAGAGTGGACATCAATCACAAAGCAGTTGTAAAATGAGTAGTATAGTGCTTTTAAGAGAAAACATGTTCTGCTGATGTCCTGCAAGCACAGGACAAGGAAGTGAGGAGCTTGGTACGTATGCTGTATCTTTTTGACTTTGTCTTAAATTCTTCAGTCTCTCTCTAGTGTTGCTAATCTGGGCCTTTGAAACACCTCTGAGCTCTCAGGTCCAGAGGCTATGCCTGGACCTGGCCTGTGACACAAACATGGTGCCTGTTGCTGGTTTCCAAACAAAGGAAACCCCAAGGCTGGATCAAACAAGACTCACAGTGTGTTCCACCAGGTTTTTGACTCAGGTACTTGGAGAATAAGGGCCCCAACACGTGCTGTGTCTTGTACCTTGAGGTCGCTTTGGTGTGTTTCTATGCACACCATAGATAATAACTGCATTTCCTTATTTCATGCCTATATTGTGAGAATAAATGCATTAAGAAGTGTAATTGCCTGAAGGTGAGAGCATCTTTGGTGGATTTCTTTTAGTTCCTTTATCTCTTTAAATACATTGGTAGAATTTGATCAAAACTAGTATTTGCTTTTTAAAACTGTACTAATTTATTATTAGATTGTGTGTGGGAGCAGGGGCAGGAAGAAAGGAACTTGTAGCTGTGCTAGGCAAAAAGCCCTTGGACCACGAGAAACACGGGGAATGCTCCACAATGACTTATCTGGAAGTCTGCAGTGCTTCAAAAAGCACAAGGAGGAGTAAGAACAGGGCAGGAATTGCTGGATTCATGGATCTGTCTCTTCCTTGTGCAGGTCTGCACAGCTAGCTAGTTACATGCAGGACTATACCATGCTCTTTAACCCTCTCAGCGAGCATTTCAGTTTGTAACACTGAAAATATATGGAAAAGTCATGTTTTTTAGCCACAGATAATGCTTTCTGAATCCACCTCTGTAGTATTAGACTGCAGCTCTGACGGTGAGATAGCATTCACAGTTGCAGAGACTGTGCAGAAATTAGACATTTATAAAATGCATACATAATAAGTTTTAAAAATATGTTTAAGAAATATTCTTGTAGTTAGATGTCAGATAGATGACTGTTAGATTAATAAGAAAATGAATGTCTAAACCCCTAAAACTACTGAAGAAAAAGACAGAATTGCAGCTGAATATCATGAATGAAAAATCATTTACCACTCTGAATAGGACCATCATATTTCCCAACAGCAGAACCCCGTCCTCCCCTAATTCCCCCCTCCTTTTCCCCTCCCTCCTCAAACACATACGCATACACTATGGGAGGAATGACAGCTGTTCTTCATGGAATGACAGCCCAGGGATATTGCATCCTCCCTTAAAAAAAAACCAGGCAAGGTACAGAATAAGGTCAGTGAAGGGAGACAAAGGGGTCTCCCAGAGATGGCAAAGGGTAATTTATTGACAGATGAGATAGACGTTACTACAGAAAAATATTAAATGGATTCTTTTCCCCTGTCTTTAGAAGGGAAGAAACGTGGGAAGGGTTAGGAAGGACAGATGCCAGAAATAGAGACAAATTTCCCAGGAGAGGAAGAAGAAATCCTGAAGGAAATTAGGATCACAACACAGAAAAAAAAAATTAAAAAAAATAGTCAGAGCATCTAAAAAGCTCTGAAATTCTGTCCTAGAATTCTGTGTGGAAACAACAAAAAAGGGCAGTGGAGAAGGAACCCCACCAGTGTTGGCAGCCTCACTTCAAAGGCATTCAGTGAGAGAAGGAAGTGCTGGTAAAACACAGCACCTGATTAAAAGGCAGTGTTTGAAAAGGGCTGTCGGGAAATTACAGAGCTGTGCACGCTCCCGACGTCAGCGGCGAGGAAGACTCTGGGAGCACGAATCAAAGGGAGGCTGAGGGAGCATGTGAAGCATGGAGATTTTATTAGGGGCAGGACTGAGAAAGGGTTCGTATAATGGGAGCAGCCAAGCTCAGGAGATGGGAAGAAAGGAAAGGCCAGGTCTTCTGGTGCCATAAACTGGCATAGTGCTGTCAACTTTGACAGTATGTCAGTTCTCGCTGCAAGGAGAGAATCCAAGTGAGAGGCTTAAATAGTGGATGCTGTAAATATAGTTTCTCTGGCCTAGAGAACTTTCCCCAAAATAATTGCTCAGAGGAGGGCAGGAAAAGCCAGTGTACCAGTGCACTTTGGTTGGGGTTCTGTAACTTCATGTTGCCTGCAGCCAAGGACATATTCCTAGAGCTTGTAACTTCAGAACGGTTCATGATTTTCACCTGTCAGGGCCAGGCTGACAACAACAGAGGAGTCACCAAAGAAAATTTCCACAAAGATAAAAGCAGCAGAACAAAAGAAACTTGGAGGAGAACAGATTTAATTTACATTCACAAGCAGGAATAGATTTAAGCCAAACAGTATTTTTTTTGCTCTTTCGTGCAAGGAACATGGTTTTCACAGTGTGTAACTCAGTCCATATGGTAGAATAAGGTAATAGGAAGACTCTTAGTGTGTCCATTGTAATGTGCCACATGCAGTATCTTTCTGATCGTGTCACTGTCTGCATAAATCTTAGCAAGATCTTTCCCTCAGAGTAGGTTCTCCTGCCCATTAGCTAATCTCATCTAAACCCCTCCCATTCCAGCAAGCACACACGATGGTCTCTTACCACGTGCAAGTTCAGCAGAAGCACAGCAGAAGCATTGCATTGCCCTGTGTTGTGAGCTGCCTTCTTTCCAAGCTGACAGTCAGGTTAAAAAGTGACAGAATTAATGCTAAACACAGGTTTTAAATGATCTAGATGGGGAGCATTCATCCCATCTCTGTAACTGCCCATGCTCACGGCTGAAGGGAATAATAGCCAGGCTACATTGGATTGAAGCTTTGATACTCCAGAGGCATTTGCAATCTTTTGAGCCTTGGGAGCCTTTGAGCCTAGGACAAAGCAAAAATAAAAGCTGTCGTTTTGCTGAGTTTCGCTGTTAAATGCTAAGGAAGTGTTAAATGCTAAAGCAGGCTTGTACTTCCAGTGGGTGATTTAGCCCAGCTTTCTGCTGGCTAGGAGGCTGCTGCATACTCAAGTACAATCTGCCACACAGAGCCAGAACCAATCTGAATTCTGAATCATTTCTCAAAACAGAAAAACAGAGGTAAAGCTGCCAGTTTTGCCAAGAATATATGTCCCATCCATGTGATGGCCTGTATCTATATTTGAAGCCACCTGTACCATCAACGTGACCCAGATCCAAAGATGATTGAAGCACTATAAAATTCAGTGCAGCATATTTTAGGGACAGTCTGCAATTACACTGGGTTATGATGGATAAACATGAAACTGCAATGAGGAATTTCTCCCCAGCTTGTGCTCACAGACCTGGAGTTACCTTTGGTTCTTACGCCAGCCTTATCCACAGACAAGACACAGCCCATAAGCAGCAGGTTACAAAAGGCAGAGAGTGGCCTTTTCCAACTCAGTAGCTCAGTGTTCAGGCTGTCTCAGCAGAGAGCATTTTAACTCACTGAGAGAACCTGAATGTGGGTCCAAGGAAGTGTCAGCCTCTTTCCCTGTGCTGTTGATTCTGTTAAAGAGTCCCAAATCAACTATTTCCTTTTGAAATGTTTATTTAAGTATTCTTTGGCCCAAAAAGGCACAGCACTGCTGCATGCTTAATTCTTTCATATCACACACACTGGAAAAAGGCCTGAAACTTATGTCTGCCCCTCACAAGAAAGGCCTTAATCACCAGTTTAGAAAAGTTGTGCTGGTGCTCTCTGGAGGCCAGTGAGTGTGCCACAGAGAGGTGAGTGCCACAGAGAGGTAAGTGATTAATTGTGATTTAATTAGCGATTTAATTGTGCCACAGAGAGGTGAGTGATTGCTCCTGGAGAACGACTTTGCTAGCAAGATGAATTTAGCCCTATCTTTTGAAATTTCCTGCAGACTTCTGCTCCTGCAGTATCCATGTTCAACACTGGGCTCAGTTTCTAGGTCTCAAATACATTGACAGATGCAATCTCTTTCTCCCAGCCTGGGTCTGTTTCATTCATTTAACTTGCAAGTCTTTTAGGGTGAGAACATCTAGAATTGTGCTGCATGCCGTACACGCTGCAGTGGGGTCCTGGTGCTAGTTAAGACCTCTGGATATTAATGTAGTGACAGTAAATAACTACATCGTTAGCTAGTTATCAGCCCAAAAGGATGCTGAGAAATAATAAGTCATAAAGGGGAAATATTTGAAAGTGTTGAGTATGAGCATGGATATAAGATTAAAAAGATTCTCACCACAAAGGGCAGGAAAAGCACAGCATCTCCCTGCAAGGTTTTGGAACGATTCTCTGGCAGAGCTCTTCTGTAGCATTGACAGGCAGAGGTAGCCATGCTGCTTGTAAAGAAGGGTTGTGGTCTTAAAGGTAAGCTGTACCACCAGTTTAAAATGTCAGTTCTCTGTGTGGCATGGGAAGTGCAACAGTTCTTGGGGAAAAGTGAAAAAATGAGCTGAAGGCGAATCTCTGCTCCTGTTTCCCTATGTGTAAAGTGGACGTTATGTTCCCTATTAACTTCAGCAAGCAACACCGAAATCCTCTGGCTTCTTCAGACAGAACATGCCTATTTCTGAAATTCAACATTTGTACTTTCTCCTTAATTGGACACATTTTTTTTAAAACATGGAACTGTCTTGTCAGAAAGATTTCTGATGGTTTCTGCCTTTTTTCTTAGTGCTTTTGCAGTGAATAGCTATGTTTTTTGGTTTTTTTTTGCAAAATACAGACTATTTCACTGAAAATTTCGAGGACAAAAATAATTTCTACTTAGCAGTAGCATTAAAGCCCTTGAACTGGGCCACATTTTGCTGCCAATGCAGTTTCGAGGACACTTGGAAAATATTTTGAACAGCAGGGAAGAATAGCGATTACCACCTCACAGTCTCTCAGAGGTGTGAATATTGTGGGTTATTTTCCCTTTGACTGTTTATGGCCTATTTACAGTATAATCACACCAAATCCGGGTTATAACATGGCTTTCTTTTTTTCTTTTAGTGAAAATAGGATCCAGCATAATTTTTTTTTTATTTACTGTAGCTCCCCCTAGAAGCTAAGGCATTTTCAGGCACTAAGCAAGAATGATCTCCAAGGCATTCGTAACTGAAGGAGAGACAAGGAGAAAGGTGGCTAGGAAAATTATTAGGCAAGTTATTTAAATTTTCTATACACTTGCAATAGCTATGTTGTTGTAAACATGGCCAAAAAATGGAATTATAATGGGTACTTAATTGTGGACAGAAGAGAGATTTGCCACAGAAATAAGGGATTATTTTACAGTGTGTAAGCATCATCAGACCAAGCTGTGGACACATGTATAAGGTCAGTTCAGTGACATAATATTCTTATCACCCTATACATACCAGGCAGTGGCACTGTGTAACTGGATTAGAAGAAAACAGTTGTCATAGAAGCACAGAATATTTTGGGTTGGAAGGGACCATAAAGATCCTCTTGTTCTAGCCCCCCTGCAATGAGCAGGGGCACATTTCACTAGACCAGGTTGCTCAGAGCCCCATCCAGCCTGGCCTTGAATACTTCCAGGAATGGGGCATCCACAGCTTCTCTGGGCAACCTGTGCCAGGGCCTCACCACCCTCACAGTAAGGAATTTTTTCCTCAATATTTAATATAAATCTACCGCACTATTTAATATAAATCTACCCTTTTTCAGTTTAAAATGGTTACCCCATTTCCTATCAGTACATTTCCTGATAAATAATAATAACAACATCCCCTTTTGTTTTGTTTGTTTGTTTGCTTAAGACCCTGGCCTTTCTGCGACTCAGCTCCTGGTTTGGCCAACCCAGCTCATGCTAAGGCCTGATGTGTGCTGGGAGCAGCAGCACTGGATTGAAGCAGAGCCAGGCAGGCAGGACGGGTGGCCAGGAAGAACTAAAGGGCCTTTATGCAGCCATGGTGAAAACAGTGATTTTAGCTGAATTAGAAGGACCAGCACCCCTTGCCCCAGGGGCTGGACGACCCCTTCCAGCAGAACCGCGTCCTTGGGAGGTGATTTGGGAGCCTGCCCACTTCTGACTTGTGTCTAAGGGAAGCTGAGGGGGGTGTAGAAATCTTTAGCGTTGGCCATTAAGACAAGCTTAAATGGTATTACTCTCCAAGAGGTCCTTCAGTGTAGGCTGGTAGATTTATCACTACACATCCCAGAGGATAAAAACCAAGGGAGATCCTCAGCTACAGTAAATGTAAAAGAGCCAGCCTGGCTCCATGTGAAAGACAAAAGGGGAAATTGAGAAACATGCTCAGTTACTACTGAGAGTAAAAGATGATGGAAAATGCATTTAGAGCAGGAGCTGTCTCTGAGATGCCAACTCTCCTTTTGTGGCAATGGACAAGTTTTCCTCATTTACTTCTCATGACCCTCTGGGATCTGTGTTTGGAGATGGGGTGACACCATATGGTTCAAAGGGATAGTAACCAGCGAGCCAGAGCATGCAAGTGCTGTGAGCTCAGGGATATGCCCAAACCTACCAGCACTAAACCCAGACTGTGAATATTCAGGAATCTGGGATGGGTGCTATTCCCATTGCTGAGGATCCCAGTCCCAAGATGATGGTTGCAGTTAATGATCCATCCCTACCTTACAACATTCCTCACTGACACAGGAATCCGGATATCCACAGTAGGTAAGGACACTTGCAAAGAGCAGCCTCTGCTTTGCAAGCAGTCAAGTTTCTATTGCAGGCCATAATGGGAGACCCACCAACCACCCTGTGGTCAGGGCAAAACTGATTCTTTCTAGAGGACAGACAATCCACCTGACCTTACTTTTGGGTGCCCTTAATATACTGGGCATGGATGTAATGAAGGGTCAGTCGCGGGGAAAATGGGAAATAGGGACATCACCTTTTCTGCTCCAGAGTTTATCTCCTACAGATGCATCTCTGACTGCTAATCTGTTGCAAACAGCTGCTCCTTTACCCCATAGTAAGGCAGTTAATATTCCACAATACACATTACCTTTTGGTGCTATTTGTCCTGTTACTGAATTGATAAAGGGGCTGGAGGAACAGGGAATTACTGTCACAACTCATTTCCCCTACAATTCTCCTTTATGGCCAGTAAAAAAATCTAATGGCAAGTGGCAACTAACAGGAGATTACAGAGCCTTGAACACTGCCACTGAGCTGCTCACTGCAGCTGTTCCCAGTATGAATTATACAGTCATTTTTCTTAATGAACAATCTCCTGTGCTCAACCAACACCAGCAGGATGCTTTGAACACCTCAGCGTGGTATCCATGAGATCGGGTGCGATTTCAACACCCATCACTTGGAAAACTCCAGCTCCTTTTGCCACACTTTTGAGGGAAAGGAATATGGGAAACCGTGGATACTGTGGGAGTGAAATTAATCATTACTGAGACTTGGATATGATCCAACACCTAGCTCTTTTTTCCCTCTCCCTAGGAATTGTTGAACTCCTGGACAAATAAGTGAAAGTTGTCATTCAACCTGAATACAACTGGAAAGTGTCCATCTAGAAAGTACATTTAAGCATTCCCTGGAACTTTGCTAATGCTTTCTGTGGTATAGTGCTATCACCCGTGATACTGCTGACAATGTCTAAAAAGTCAAGAGCCTTCATGTGCTGGACAATTCTAATCCTCACCTTGGGGCATCTGGCCCATATTGTGTCACATAAATGTTGATGCCCTATGCGATGGCCAAACAAATCCACAGAAGCTGGGCTGTGCTCGACTGGGGAGTATGAGCAGCCATCTCTGTAAGATAGGGATAAGGACCTAGGCAGGAATATCTGACTTTGGATTCCTAAACCATTTTTGAGCAGTAGAAAAATAGCCTGATTTTCATTGGTGTTCAATGTCTAGGAGCCCCAAACTACACCAGTATCTTTTCAGAAATGAGTAATGAACTTCAGTGGAAGAAAAAGCTCCCACCACCTATAATGGAATCATTTTATCATTTTCTCAGGACTCCTGTCATACTTCTACAGCTTTAAAAAAAAAATAATATACATATATATGGGGAAATATTGATGAACAGTAGTTTCAACCAAGACTTGACTTTCCTAGTGTGCTCCAGGCTGAAATCTCTGAAAAGCAAAAATGCTCACTTGCAAGCTATCTCCACAGCCCAGATCAGCAGGCAGCAATTAGTTTCCCAGGCACTCACTCTTCTTTCCATCTTCCTGATGGATATTTCATCTGAGTTTATGCTCTCCTCCCTCACCTTCTCTTCAGCCTCTCTGCCTCTCTTTCCAATAAGGCTATGATCTGTCACAGACTCTCAATGGACAAGACCTATACATCCCATCACTGTCATAGGCAGTTACATGAGACAGGCCAGGATGAAAAGCATTTGGAAGGGAGAGAAGCCGTCATGCTTCAGGGCATAGAGTTGAACTCTAACCAAGGAGGAGAGATGAAGGAGGCCTTTGGGCCAGAAGGGGAGAAAATTTTACTGAGGGCAGGTTATTCCATAATTACCCACTTAAACTTTCTTTATACCTTCTGAGGTGAATGTGGTTCTGGCCAACATCAGAGACACAAGGGGTGGATCACTGGTCTGATCCAGGAGGGGAATGAGTTTCTTCATTCTTTCTGCCAGTGCGCTGAGTTTATAACGTTTTCTGAAACCACAATGAAATCCCTTTCCAAGCATGACCCTTGCTCTGCCAGTGATAGCCAAAACTCCTTCCCCTAGCCCCGTCCTTCACACTTCCACAAGCAATACAGAGAGAAGCCAGTACAAAGCCAGGTCAAGATGATAAGAACAAAGCCTTGAAGGCTGCTTTTAGATACCAGCTTTACTTCGACAGAGGAGGAAATTTTCAAAGAGGTGAACTCTTTCTGTCTCTCTCTCAGGCAGGAGTCTCCTGGGAGAAGAAGAAAACAGCTTTCATTTTAGCGAGTCATGATATTTATGGCCCTTTTATGGGTTTTGTTTGAAAATATAAAAGTAGATGGACTTAAATCTGTTTCAAAAGAAAGGAGATAGGAAGGGGAGAGACAGAGCATATGAAGGGCACGTGGGTCTGAATCATCTGCCCACATTCAAAAGAAAATCAAACACCTTCTTTGTTTTAATATGGACCTCTTCTGCCAGTCATGAGGATAATATCTGACCTTTTCTTGCATAGACCCTTTTATCCCTAATGACACACAAATTTTTTATGTACACTACCACCAAGAACATTCACCTTGGGATGAAACATGACAACTATTAAATTATGCAACTGCAGCACCATGCAACAGTTCAGGTGCAATTGCTTCCAGGAAGCAGACTTTCAGATCACATCTCCTGCAGAACTGAAAGCTTTATACTGTATTCCTGAGGGGCAACTGTCAGCTTCTGCTTGCTCACATACCAGTCTCATGTGGGCTTTTATCCATCCTATTTGTGGTGTCTGTTCAGCAACTGAGGTTGCACCCTTTTGAGGGCCTCCTGTTTTTCATAAGTGGAATCTCCTCTGACCCTTTGCCTCTAGGCAATACTTTTGATCCAATTCACAGACTGAAGAGCACATGCCTCGAAATTATTGAGGGAGGGAAGTTTAAGTTGAAGAACTGGGGTTTGCTTTTAGTTTTGAATGTAGTTAGGCCTGTGGTCATTTTATGCGCTTTGGGAATGAACCTTCATAGGTTATGACAGGTACCGGGATATTTCTATGAGCAAAATGTACAAAGCTCCCCATTAATTGGCAGTTTCATAAAAGGTATTGCAGTTTCATAAAGCTCTCCTCTCAAGCAAGGAGGGAGAAATGTTCTGCCCAACTAATGGATGACTTCTGACTGGATCTGAGTTCAGCATGGAGTCGTCGCAAAGATCAAATTGCTGGGAGGGTCCATGAAGACAGAGCAGTCATACTATGGTTATTGCCAGCTGGTGTTTACCGCATCTTTCTTTAATATGGTGCCCTGCAATAATCAAATGGGGAGATCACAAATAGGCAAATCTTTAAAATTAGCCATGTTCGTGGCAAGAGGTGCCCTGGAGCGTACACCTTTCTGACCAGTTGAAAGAAGTTCTCGCCACCATGGTTATTTTCTTATGGTGCGCAGAAATCCGAAAATACTCCTAAGACGTTAAGCTGCAGGTTGATATGTTGGCAGTTGGGTGATGCTATAAAAATTACCAGTTCCTTTAAATGCTTCTGTCTCCTAATTAATATCACCTAAGTCTTGTTTCAGTTTTATGCCCACACACATGCCCTTCTGACTGGAGTCATCCCTCCTGTCATGGTTACTTGTGCAGAGTCCTTGGTAAGTTTGAATCAGGTTTTAAGATTTATTGATCTGGCCTTGTCCATTCTGTGGTGTGTTCTTTGATTTAATTTAATGACCATAAAGCATTCAGGCATGTTGGCATGAAGAGTGCGCTGGAAAAAAATAGGTGATTGATTGATTGATTGATTGATTGATTGATTATGTAGAGACACTGTTCTCTTCATAGTTAACAATAAAGCTAGTTTTCTATTACACACATTTGTGTCTTCCAGGGCACACATATCTTAACTAAAAGTAAACCAGTCTACCTGCAGGTACAAATCAGATGTGGAAGTAGTAACGCTCTTGTGTAGGGATTAAAATTGTCTGTTTTAAAGATACATGCAAATAAAAATGAAATGCAATCCAGAGGGGAAGGGTCAAAGCACAGACAGGATGTCCCTTCTCCTGCTCTCTAAGACAGTTTTCACATCGCCACACTTGGATAGTCCTGGGAAGAACTGAATTCATATTGTTGCCTGCTTTTATAAGTCACAAATAATGTTTTCTCTGTGTGTGTTTTTGTGCACCCTGTGGCAGAGGAACAGCAGTCACAGGAAAACACCAAGCTCAGAAGCTACTGAGTGACTGTAACAGAAGGATAGATAGAAACAACACGAAATCAGCTCCTGAATATGTTGAAATGTACCAAAGAACAAAAGGCAGCCTAAGCAAAAAAAAAACAACAACAAAACCAAACCAAAACAACCCAGAAAACAACAAAACCAACCAAAATGACAGGGTGTTCATTCAAGCAGATTATGCTGGTATTGGCAATACACAACCTAAATACATGCACTTTGAACCTTTCTCAATTTATTACATGAAATACAGGGTGACAAATATTATTGACATTTAAATTATTACTTGTGGGCAAATAAGTTAGAACCTTGCTGAAATGACTGGGGCAATTCACATACCATTTAGACCTATGCTCTCACCTCTCTAGAGAACAGTTTATTTGCTACACATACTTCCCATTCTGGAAGTTTTCTTCACAATTAGAACAGCCAGAGATTTGACCCGCTTTCATTTTTCTAAATGACAAGTGAAATTCCAGAGAATAGGCAGGTAGCTCTCAAAGAGATTTTGCTGGATTACATGAGTATGCAGTGTCTGTTTCCAAGGCCCTAGACTATATTAATCACATGCTTTCAGTATCTTTGTTGGATTGTCTATAAATTTAGGAAGGTCATGGATATTGTGTTTTCACATTATAATGTCTATATTGAATGTATTCCAGCTACACCCTTTAAGGAAAGGCAGGTAATGCAACATAACCTCCCCAAATAAAACTTTTTGTCTCATAATTCACCTAGCTCTCCACCACAGCTAATGTGTAAGCATTTCTCAAGGAGCTGTAAAGGAAGGAAATGGTGCTAAACTCCTTTCAAAATTATCCAGTCTAAGCTAGTGCTGCACACAATAAATCACATTGTCCTGAAATTCCTAGATGGGGGAAATGGGCCATGGCCCCACACCTATCAGTATTATGATGCAAAATGCAGCTCTTACAGTAGGAATAACATATTTCTGGCACATTTCTGCTTCCTTCAAGCTTGCTTGTACCACATTGAATAAAAAGTCCAGCACCGATGTCATTTCATCATTGGTGTCCCACTAATGTCTCTCAGTCTTTCCATTTCTCCCAGTCCCCTTCACATTTCTCACAGACCTGTAATTTCTTTAACTCTCCTTTCTTCCCACAGAGAAGAACCTTTCCCCAGATTTTTATACATCTAAACAAATAAATATTTTGCAGTAGCCTCTTCGGCTTACATACATACCTTCCTGTCTCTGACCATTGTATGTCCCCTTCTTAATTTGCCTATTGTCTTCAGATCTCCTTTTGAACATTTATCTCCTAGCTCTCTGGCTTTTATCACTTTCTTATTTCTTACTTCAAGCAGACCAACATCAAATGGGTTTCTCTCTCATCTATCCTTCCTCAACTTCTTTGCTTCCCACATCTTCTGAGTTTCTACCTTGTTCAAAGGACATTAAGGAAACAGAGTAGCAGAAATAAGAGGACGGCTGTGGAAAAACGCAGAAGAACTTACTCTGACTGAGAGACTAGGAACTAAGATGGCAGGTGAAATTCAAGGCTAATAAATGTAAAAGATTACAAATAAGAAAATTTAACATACTAAATGGTGAACTCAGAGCTGACCATTGCCATCCAACAACAAGATTTGGTGTATATAATAAGTAGTTCTATGAAAACATCACTCTGGTGCTCAGCAACAGCCAAAGAAACATGCAAACTGTTAGGAGTCAATAGGGAAGGAACAGAAAAGAGAAAAAAAGGTCAGTATGCTGTAGGATAAATCCCTGCCACACCTGCACCCTGGATACCACGTGAGGATTTGGTCCCTCATCTCAAACATGACAAAGCAGAACTAGACAGGGTTCAGAGAAGAATGGCCAGGATAATGAAGAGACATGGAGCAGCCTCTATGTGAGAAGTAACTCAGGCTGAAAACCAGAGAGCTAAGGATGGGACAGAATGACAGAAGGGGGGGTTAAAATCTCATGGGACACGTAGGTACTAAACAGATACTACATTGGCATTAAAGGCTAGTGGGCAGAGGGTTCAGAACAGGCAGGAAGAAGATGGCGTAGCATTTTGTGTACAGTAACTTGTGGGACTTCTTGTTACAAGAGATCACAGAGGCTAGCGAGTACGAGGCTATAGTGGTTATAACTCAAAAATTACTAGGCACTTCCATAGAAGGAAAATCTATTAAGGGCTATTAAATACAAAAATATCATACCTGGCTTAGGAAGTCCTTGAGTTGCAAATGATTAGAAGCTGGAAGATCATGCTGGGAAAATAACACTTTTATCACTGTATATATTCTTCCCTAGGTATTTGCTGTTGTTCTCTATCAGAGACAGGATATTGAGCCAGATGGACCTTTGGTTTGACCCCATATAGCCTTTCTGATGTTCTTGTGTTTATATTCTTAACTGACCGTATGGATGCTCCTTGCACTTTCACCTTCCACTATACAATGCCAAAAAACCCCTCCTGCCTACAGCAGCAAACTGAGAGGGAGAAAAAATATCAGTCCCAGCGCATCTTTGCTGAAAAATCCTTCCTAGATAAATTTGGGTACTTATTTACTCTTTTAATCTAGTGTCAGACTGGTGTCATTGCTGAAAAACCATTCACTCTGCAGCTCTGGTCACCTGAAACAATCTGTGCAGACCTCTCCCCTTTCAGCAATTCCTTATCTCCTTCTAAATTCTCATCTTAAAACCTGACTTTCTAGCCTGCCTTCAACCCCTCCATTTCTGTCTCTCCTGGTTATTGGTCTTATGACTGAATGCTTTAATATTTTCACCATGCAAGGTCTTTATGTCACTGTTTCATGTAATTTATACCTGTGAGCTGGAGCCTTTCCCATCTTGCTTTCAAGCACTGGCCATATACTGCATGGAGTCCAAAATGATCCCCACCCCCTTATTGCTTTGGGGGTTTGGCTTTATTAACAAGGATATAAGCAATAAGAAAATAAAGCTCAGCTATTTCTAAGGCTTCTCCCTCATGGCTGCTCAGCCAGCATCTTAGATGGCCTCTCCCCAGCAAACCATTTTTATCTCCCTTTTACACAAGTGAACTAATAAGCCACCTACCTCAATGAGTCAGCAGAACCCACTTAACCCTTTCTCACAAGGGTCAAAACTCGCTATCAGGATGGTCTGGCTCAGACTTTTTACAGAACCATATTCTGCCCCTCGGTCTTGAATAATTTATTTGTGCAGCAGACCTAGATTAGTGTTTAAATCAAAATGCTGCCCAAACAAAGGCTGTGCTGTACAGTGCAAAATGAAACCAATTACTACATCATCTACTGCTCGTCTTTTACAGCGCGAGATGCCCCCTACAGTACTGCAGAGGACAGGCTTGTCTGCTGGGAACATCCAGGCACAGGAAGCAGCAGAGGGATTTTTCAGAGGGAATCAGCCTTTGATAAAAAACTAAATTCAGTGCCAGAAGGTATTGCACACTTCCACTTTGATCCATCAAAACTTAAGACCTTTTCTAGGATGAAATTAAAACAAGCTCCAAATATGTCTATGCAGAGCTGTTTTTCCACGGAGCAACTTTACCAGGGATGAAGAAAGAGGAAAATGCCTATCCTAACACACACTGCAGAAATTCAATAGAAGTTCTCAGAATGTGGCTCAAGGCCTGGAATTTCACTACTTTAAAAAATAACAACTCACAGAAGTATGCAGAAACAAGGGATGCATTGTATTATATATTATTTTATAGTAGAAGAGCATTATAAATCTTAGAGCATCTCTGCATGCCTGAAACATTAACATGACCATGCTCCTTATGTATTTCAGAAATGTAATCTGAGTTTACTAAAGAAAAAAACAAAACCCCAAAACAACCCAGACAAGTAAGTTATTTCTCCTATTTTTTCTACCTCTGTTACTGTTCAATCACCTGATTTTGAGACTCCATTCACCTGACAATAAGTAGCTATCATTTACCCCAGTCCTGGCTGTCAGAAAGAATCATCTTTATCTTCAGAGAAGCAGGGATAATGTCTAATCAGTGAGTTATAGTTGAGAGAAATGATTCTAAGTTTAGGAAAATTGCCAGCTGCATTTTGTTATCAGTAACCATTATTTAGATAGCATTGCTGATGTGTGTAGCGCCATACAGACAGGGACAAAGAGCAGGCCCTTGCCCTGTGGAGCTTGCTGTCTATATTACACAATTAAAATAGGGAGAGGTACTAGCATAATGGTAATGGTGAGCTCTAAGCATCACAGTGGGAGGGAGAAGAGATTACAAGAAAAAGACAAACTTCCTGTGAGAGAGCGCTACTGCATCATCCCTCCATTGTCGTTTTATATTCAGCTCTGCCAGAGGGCTTTGTTGGTTCAAAATACAGTCTGTACAGAAGAGGGAACTGATAATTCCAGAGTCAAAGTCAGTAGAAACTGGCCTATGCGCTTGTAAGAGAGAGGTGGAGGATGTTGACTGCTGAGAATTGGGAGCTGTGGTGTGTAAAGACACACAAGTGATGCTGGGGCAAGCCGGTGCGTTGTGTCACACGAGCTCACAAGGCTCTGCAAGGCATGGAAAGACCCAAGGCTCTTAACCTGGAGTACTCAGTTAACATGGAGGCCGGGCTTCTTCCTCTGTAGCTCAGGATACAAACAACACTTTAACTGTAAGGTGCCATTTGAACCTACCACCACCTCCTAAAAATAAGCTTCCAGGTGCCACGTTCACAGACACACAATTTCTCCTTAGGTGAAAGGTGCCTTACACCCATGGTCTAATTAAACAATTATATTATGAGGTCAGTTTGTGTATTGCTCTTTTCTTTCAAGGCAATCATGTTGAAAATTAATCTGACTATAAACACAAAAGCACAGACTTAGCTGAGCTGCATACATAAACCAAAGTGAAGTCAATACTCAGAAACCCAGCCTAAACTAACACTATCTCTTTAACTACATCCAAAAAAAGATTTTTAGATGGCTCTTAATATTACTACATTTCTCCTTTGTTGACCTGAAGTTATTAGCAGGAACCAACCATACTGGAGGAGAGAGAGATAACTCCCTCTCAAAGAAAACAATGGTACCACAGGAATACATTCATTACTGCACTGAACTTCTAAAAAGGAGGCATCTTCTTTTTTCTAGTATTCCACTTTGCTTCTGCTACTTAGTGAAGTAAAACAGAACATATATTCCCCTGAACTGTCTTATTTCTGTAGACATTCGTAAGGCTGATGCAGAAAATGGAGCCTACCTGGTAATATCGTCTCAGTTGTATAAAGTAAAACTGATTAAGAGAAAAACATTCTTTAAGTTCCTAGAAAAGGCTGTTGGCTTCTTCCATTTATGATCAAAAAAGATCCTAGAAAAAGTATGTCCAGTCTTTAACGACACTAGGAAATTGAATTAACCAAAATGGGATGTGATTGGTCTTTTGACTTGAGGTGCCACCGTTACCTGCTTTTGCTGCTGAAACATTGTCTGGCTCCTAATGGCTTCTAACATTGTGTTCCTACCTACATTGATCATTTAATACCAGCATCTTCCTTCTGACAAACCACAAACACTTGCAGAACTTGACCTCTTCCCTTCATCGCTTTTGATTAAGAAAAGAACTATCTGCAGGAAATGCCCTACAAACCACAAAGGATTATCAAAAATATAATGATGAGTGAGTGATTCAGGGACTCTGTGGCTTTGCTTGTGTTCCTGTAGTCTGATCTTGGTCACTCTTCCCTTCTCCGCTGGAGCTTTGCTGTAGTTTCTTCTAGTCGGCTTCTCCAAGCAGCAATAATGGCATCATCATCCATCTCTTCTTCCTCTTCTTTACGCGTGCTTCGCCTGTACTGAGAGACCTGCCTAGATGCAAACCTTTCTTCACTTTGCTCCACTTTTGCCTCCTTCTTTCCATCCTCTTCAGACTTTGAAAAGCTCTGGGTGAACTTTCTCTTTGCTCCATATTCTGACACGTCTGACCTTGCCTCCTCTTCACATGCCTCCACATGATGAGCTCTAACTCGGCTCTGTGTAGATGGTTCAGGGGATTCAGAGTCAAAGGCTGGTTCAGGTGACCGGCTGAAAACATGCAGCTCTGGGCTGTTTCCTCTGGAACTTGTCTCACTGACCCTGGACCTCGTGAACTTGTACATCTTTTTGTCCTCTTTTGCAGAAGCAGAGGAAAATCTTGACATGGTTCTCAGTGAATCTCCTGTTGACTCGTAGGAAGAACAGCTATCTAGCTCTTTTCTTTGGGATCTGCAGAATCTGTAACTGGATGTCTCAGAATCCATCTGTCTAACTTTGGATGATCTGCTATATTTCTCTCTAGCTTTCTCAGTCTGATCATAATATGATGGCGGTTCTCTTTCTGCTTTCAGGCCATTGAGCCACTTGGTAATATCGGTATCTGTCTCCGGCTTCGGTGCACTTGAGGTTGCAGTTTGGCTGGACGGATCGAAGACTGCATCAGTTCTGTCAAAATCTGCTTGGAAGGGACGCCTGTGGCTGCTTATTGTACTCTCTATGTCATCTTCTGTTTCATTTTCCTCTGCTTTGGTCACCTTTTTTTTAAATAAAGTGCTGCGTTTATTGTCACTGATCACCTTTTCAATCTGATAATCGGACATTTTTTCCCTCATTTCCATTTGCATCTCCTTCTCCTTCCTCCTGAGTTTCTTTAGGTCAACATCATCAGCAAAGAGGCTGTACAGTGGCTTGCTTGTCTGGGTCGTCTTCATGTTTGAAGTCGTCCCCTCTGTCCTTGCGCTCACGGAGGTGTTGCAAGACAGCACAGACTGAGACTCAGCCCTGCGCAGGTCCTGCTGGTGGAGCTGAGAGGCAGCAAGGGACGAGCCACTCTGAGCACTGAGAAGAGAAACCTTGTCATCGTCTGCACGCCTGCCAAGGTCTCCTGACAGGGAGGCCATGGCAGACGATGGGCGGGACAGCATCAGGATCTCATTTTGCTTTTGAGCAATGGTTTCGCTGACGACGTTAGCGATCCAGTTCTGAATGCTTGCCATGGATATTGTGTCACCTGGGCCAACAGGGAGATTGGGAAGGGGTATATTTGGCATCTGTGGTCCTGTACAACTCCTGGCCTGTGATAAAGATGAATGATTTGTCTGCATGCTCAGGGCAGAAGCTGCATCATCGGCACCGCTTGCAGAAGGTGCTGAAGGCCAGAAAGCTGACAGGGGAATACTCCCACTCATTGTACTCTCTGTCTCCCAGCTGCACATGGACTGGCTTTCTTCTAAAATTTTCTTTGAACGTTCAAGGAGCTCTATACGCCTCTGCTTCTTTTTAGCTGAAGCAGAATCCTCAGTTTTGGCAAATTCCACAAATTCCTCCTTGCTGCTTTCACTGCCCACCTTCTTCTGCCGCTTCATTTTCCAAGCCTGGTAAGCAGTCAGATCAATATCTGACAAACTCTTCCCTTCTGTTTCCTCCTGACCTGCCTGGCTGCCATCTTCTGCTGGAGATGGTGCAGACGATGGTTCTAAATCCTTCTTGTGAAAGCCAAACTGGATCCTCTTGACCTTCCACCTTTCTAGAGGAGTCAACTTGTCCTTGTTCTTTTGGCAGAAATTGTAGAACGAGCTACAGGAAGAGTCCGAAAACACACTCTCCTCATCCACGTCCCTCTCCTTTCTTTCCGTTTCTGGGGATTGTCTCTCCCCACAAGTTTTATTCCTAGAATGATACCTCTGAGCAGCTTCTTTCTCAATCTCCAGAAGCCTCTGATTCCACATGTCCCAAGTGCTCTCAGAAGATGTAGAGCCTGTGCGGCTCCTCCTCATCCTGCTAAAGCTACTGGCTTCCAGCTGTTTTTTTAGGGTTCGGATCTCAAAACTGCTCACACTCTCAACATCGCTGAATTCACCTGATGGGTAAGGTCTTCCTCCCATGCTGCATTCACCATCCTCCTCCCTGGTTGTACCCTCCATTTGGTATTTTTCATTTCTGCGCTGCCAGTCATGGATCCTCCGTTCCACATCCTCATCAGATTGTTCCTCTTCCTGATCCAGATGCTTTGGAGATGTTCTTCTTTCATGGTGTACTCCTGATTCCTTTGCAGACAGGCCTTGTTTCTTCCTCCATTCCTCATACAATTGTTCTTCTTCCTCCTCAGTGATCAGGGTGGAGTGTTTGGAAACCCAGCTGGTTTTTTCCACTGATGAAGAGCTCATAAAACTACCCAGCATGCTGCTGGTGTCCTCTTCTTCTACTGTGATGGAGTGGGCTTTGGCTCCCTTGACGCTCCCTGAGTCCCCAGCTCCAGACAGCCGCGAAGAAGTCTCTGCGTAAGCAAGAGGACTTTGGCTCGGAGTCACTTCCTCATCTCCAGAATGCTGCAGCTCTCGCTCCTCCAACAGCTGCTCATTGAGGTCCCGCAGCTGCTTCAGGAAGCCGTCGTTGGGGTAGATGGCACGTTTCTTCCTCAGGGTCATCAGAGCCTCCAGGATGGTCATGTGGTGGTAGATCATCAGGTAGGCAGCCACCAGCACAGCTGAGCGGCTGATCCCCATCTCACTGCTGACAAGGATTCTGCCTACAGACGGTGAATATGAAAGGAATCAGCTATTTCCAATAACAGACAGGATGCTCTAGTATGCAGCACAAAAGCATTCTCTGAATAGTGTTAAAATCTACACAGATTATATGTTTCAGTGACTGAAACCAATACTAAATATTTGATAGCTTTACCTTTATAAAAATCTAGATACATATGAATAAAAAGCACATTTGTTTCAAAAACTGTGGGCAGGCACATTTCCAAACAATCTAAATAGTATTTGTATTTTCACCTACACGCTTCACTTACTCAAATAGTCAAAAAGCTTGTAACAGGTATTAGAAAGGCAAGTGAGACATTCTTGACTTGCTGGCTGACATAGGGTCAGACATTTAAGCTTTCCATGCGTGTTTCTCAATATGTAAAAAAGGGAGATATTAGCATTAGCCTCCAGGAAGGTATCGGGAGGATAAGCAAGTAACTTATTTTTTCTATAAGGCACATTATAGGACTTAAATACAATTTTATATTAATTTAATTGTATTTTTCCCAGAATCCAGATCAATTTTGGTACCTTCAAACAATTACATTGTAGCCTGGCTGGAGGTCAAAGTCCTAATATATCTTAGAAGAGCAGAACCAAGCAACTATCAGAAAAGAGCTGATTTTGACTCTGACAAATCCAGCTGCTTCAAACTACTGGGACCCACTGTCCTGCACCAGTGACTGTATGAGCAAGAATCAAAACTCAGGATCTGCTTTATTTTATTACACTGACTACCTCTTGCAGAAAACCAAGCTTTGGCACAGAAAACTTGTTTGGGGTTTAAGTTACTTGTGTAGCAAATTACAGCTAAAGAAAAGCTTGTAAATACGAAGAGAATGTAAATGAGGCTTTGCTAGCTTGCAAACAACTGAAATTACTGTTTCTACATGTGTGATAAACTCCGGGTTAATCAATCTGTTTGCACTGAAACTTAATGAAGCCAATTTAAGCACCACCTTTCTGACTGTTGATATGTTACCAGAAGAGTTTACCTAATGAACCTCTTCCTACAATCCTGAAATCTCTTTTATACCTTTCTTAGCATCAGAAGTCTTGCTTGCCTTCCAAGTGTTTTGCCAGCCAGCAAAGCCAGTCTAACAGCTCACCAAGAGGGCGAGATTTCCTTCTTCTCATTTCTTCCAAGGCCCCTCTGCCTCGGTGCATCCTCCTCGTGTTGTTGAGCTATTAAAACTGGCTCAACGTTCCATGTATATGAACAGAACTTTACACTCTTCTTTCTGTCACTTCTACTAGGAGGTAATCTGTTGTCTCTGTACAGAAATTAGGTTAATTGACAATTTATATGAAGAATATCAGTGATATCACAGATCCTGGTGCTTCTTTCAATACCGAACTGCAAAAAGAGATTTCTAACTGTCCACTGAATTCGCAGCAAAATGACCAGTGTGCACTGGAGGTACACAGAAATAACAGTTGCCATGGAATTGAAGTCCAGAAAATCTGACAGCAGCCTGGCTGTAGACACCCGGAGTTTCAACTCAGCCATTTGGATCGTTCTAGTAAATCATCCTGGCTTTTTGCATCATGGCAAAACTGAAATGTGCAGAGTACAGGAATACATCTATCTCTCTATATATAGTATTAGGTAGTATCAATATTTAAAAGAAAATATATTAGAGCAGGGCTTCTACTCTTTGCTATAGTAGTGTTCTTTCAAAGCAGTTCCAGAAGCTGACTTGCAGCCACTTTGAACCTGAAGCCATGGGGCTGCTGGGCTCCCTCCTCTCAATCAGTTTGCTCCCTCCTGTTTTGAATGAGGCCTGGCAGAAATGGGCAAGAGGTGTTCACTGTAGCTGCATGCAGAGAGCAAAGGCTCTGCCTTCTACCCCATTACAAATGTGGCAGCAGCTGTTTATCAGAGTAAGACTTCCCCCTGTTAATTCCCAAGCAACCTGGAACCACTGCAAGCTTCTCCTCTTACCTCTGTAAGTCAGCAGGGCTTCGTCAAGGAACTCTGCAGCTGGGCGGAAATGCTTGGAGATATCCATATCTGGAAAATCATCCACTTCAATGCCCAGGTACTGGATATTGAGACCATTGTAGAAACTTGGTCCTGTGTAGACACCTGTACCATGAGCTGCATTCAGGACATGGGTGATCCCCAGTCTCTTTAAACGGCTTTTGTTCACTGCAACACTTCTGCAGAAAAGGAAAAAAACATGTTAGATATCAGTGCTCCTAATTTGGGTGGAAAGAAGCTGCATGTTACAAGGTCTACACAGCTCCCAGCCCATGATACTCATTCAGCATGAGGCACCACTCAGACCTTAATGTCCTTTGAGAGTTCCACAGGTATTTCTTTCAATACTCACTGAAAAAAGAAAACAAAAAGCCTGTATCCACCTGTAGAGATGTATGTTCTGTTTCCACTCCAGCTTGATCTGAAGCTCGTACTGCCATCTTAGGTTCAGGCTGTGTACTTAGTTATCAATTTTTATCACTCCATAATTGATGCTTTACTCTGTATCCCCTTGTAATTCTGTCTGGTCACTTACACAGATATCTCAGACAGCTGAACCATGGTACAGAAGACTTCATCATGTTTACTCGACATTTGCTATGGCATTACCTTTTTAACTCCGTTTTACATAACAAAGACTTTAGTTCCAATTTTAGGGCCAGATTCCAATCAGAACAGTGGAATTTGGGCTTGTCTTTTCCTCTCCTGAACTGCTGAAGCATCTAAACAGCATAGCAAAGCTGCTGGTTCTATTCCGGAAGTATTTACTTTCCAGTGCATAGAGATTTCTGTGAGCACAGTCTGAAAAACACTTTAGGGCTCTCTAGGGATGAAAGGTATTAGATGCATGTAATACATGTTATGCCTTCAATGGTTCCATTTGACCCTTTACTGGGAATCTCATGCAACTTGATGACAAAAGCCGACACTCACTTTTCTGCTATGAAGACATTAGGCCAGACTTCATCCACAGCATCCCTGGGGGTCTCCAGCCTGTCCTTCACAAGTGCCCTCTGCAAGTCCATCACACACGGCGTGTTAAACAAGCTGGTGTCATCAATCTTTTCCTTAACTCGGTTGTACAGGTCTTCCACCATCAGCTGCTGCGCAGACTCCAGCATCCTGGGACACACTGACTCTACCCTCACGTCCTTTGTCTTCAGCTCTGGAATAAACTGACATTGTAACTAAAAGCACATAAAAACAATGCAAATATATGAGCTGTCATTACTTGTGCCTGGGACAAGCCTTGCAGCTTTTTTCCCCAGAAACATCACCCTGTTCTGTCTGCAATGTACATGCTCACCTAGGAACTGCCTCAGGGTAATTAGCAATGAGAAGGGCACACTGTCCCCTCAGTCCCACTCTGGCCAAAGGCCTGGGAGTTAAGGGCATCCTTATTGCAGGCCCAGAAGAATGCAGCTGCTGCCTACACCTTCCTGAAGAGGGGAAGTGGAGAGGGAGCTGCTGAGCTCTTCTCCCTGATATCCAGTGATCAGACATGTGGGAATGGTTCAAAGCTGGCCTGGGGACATTCAGACTGGACATTGGGAAGCATTTCTTCTCTGAGAGGGTGGTCAAAACAGGAACAGGCTTCCTAGAGAGGTGGTTGATGTCCCATCCCTGACAGTGTTTAAGAGGTGTTGGACAGTGCCTTAATAACACGCTTTAACTTTTGGTCAGCCCTGATAGTTGGACTTAGATGATCATGTACGTCCTTTACACTGAAATACTCCATTCTGTTCTGTTCTATTCCATTCTACTCTAATTTAGTTTGTTGCAGCAAGCAACCAGCACTCCAACTGTATTTACCCCTGCAGTACACAATTCTGCCCCAGATTCATTGCACAACTTCAAAGGAAGTCACCAAACCTTTCTGTAAGTTGTTATTTCTTTCTCTATTTCAGGTGGAGTTTTCTCATAAGGGTTTTTTTATCATTTAGGATCTGTAGATGAGAAAGGCAGAACAAGTGTAACTCAGGTCTCTGTAACTTACATAGTTCTCTTACCTTCCTTGATGATTTGTTTGGCAGCCACAGCAGATGACAGATGGATTGGGTCCATGAAGATGCTCTCTGTGTCAGTGTCTGATACCACTGAATACCTGCCAACCAACCACACTGCCCGTTAGGCAAATGCGCTCCGCTGGGATCCCATCCCCAGGACTTTAGCCCTCTTCACCCATCCCAGAGGGGAACAGCAGGGAACTGGAGCAGTGAGCATCCTTGGATCGTAGAAGGGCAGTCCCAGCTCTTCTCCCACCCCTCATTCCTGCTCTCCAGCATGGCACTACAGGCTTCAAAGATGCCTTGGCATCCAGTGTTTGCAGGATGTAGACAGGTCCCACGGGGAGAAGCTGCAGAGGGCTGGGAGTGCAAACAAATTGCCTGGTGGAGGAGTTTATGGCTAGAGAAGATCAGTGTGTGGTTTGAGACTGGGAGGGGGATGGATCACAAGAAACAGTCTCACAAGTAACTCTCACTTAGACAGACAGATGTAAATATGGTCCTAACTGGAATTTATTGCGTAATTCAAAAGAGATTATACTAGAAAACTGTTGGGTTTTCTTTCTGCCAGTTAATTGCCTGCAAGCATCCTTTGAGTTACCACAAGCTGCAGTGCAAGCATTGAGACTGAAGCCTGTGAATCTCTCCCTCAGTACTTTGTACATTGGGCACTTCAGAGCATGAACCTGTGGGCAGTCTCTCCACTCACTCAGTGTTGTGTAACTGCAGGTCAGAAACCACTATGACACCCACAAACACCTTTGAAGGGAATTATTTGACATAGTGTAATAAGTTTTTGTTAAGCAAGAAGTGGCCAATACCTTAAAAACAAGTATATTTCCATCTGGGTCCACCTATACAGTCCAAGAAAATTCAGTCTCTCAGTTAGACCATCTTAATAAAATATTTTACAGAGCTTTTTCCCTGATCTACACCCTCTAAACTTCCTTCCAAATAGATGGTACAAATCACTAGGACAAGTTTGCTGCCATCACAGAAGCTCTCTGGCAATGCAGGCTTGCAGCCTTGCAATACATTGTTTGTTTTTGTTTAATTAAAGCAGGAGAGGGAGGGTGATTAATATGCAGGTGAGGTGCAGCAGTGTCTGGAGAGCTGAACTGCTTTCAGGCTCCAGAATCAAAACAGAGGGCACAGCCATTGGAAACCACTTAACAGGCTCATCCAGGTCACTTAGTTGAGTTCCAGCACTTGTCAACCGTGACTGAAAGTAATCCTTTTCTAGTTCTTCAAAAGAGTTTACGAGATGAGCAAGGGGAGTCTCAGTCTCATTTACAGGAGCTGACACAAATTTGCAGCTATGCCCTGCCTTCAATTCCTTTTGCTGTAAAGGTTGCCTCCAAGCTCAATAAAAAGGTAACAGCTGGTAATAATCTGCCACCACAGCCTCAACACATTTTACCTGTAGCTGCCCTGAGCCTCCATGAAACGCAGAACTGCCCAAGCCTGGGTTCTTCAAGGACCCCCTTCTGGCTGGGAAGGATCTTGCCATTTTCATCACTGTGTTTAGTCACTGACAGCAAGGGAAAAGGGAGGAGCAAAAAGGAACAGGCAAGGCAAGGCAAGGCAAAGCAAGGCAAATAAACTGGACAGATGCTTCTGTTCATTTTGAGTGACTGATGAGCAGTAGGAGAGAGCTGAATACATAATTTTACAATACGTGATTTTACTTTATGTGTGCTCAGCGATCTTCCTAAACAATTTTGAAATACATGTGGTTAAATGAAATAAGTACTCCATCTTAATTTTTCTGCAGTGTCCCACAGTTAGCAGGAAACATTTCATAACCTCCCACTTGTTGAGAGCCACTGGGACAGGTTTTTTCAAACTCAATCCCTACTCCTTGCTTTCAGCTAAAGCATCTCAAAGGATACAGAAAGCCCTGCCGAGCATTTTGCTTTAGGAAAAGAGAACAAAGGGGTGTATTTTTCCTTGTGTTAGGAGAAAACACATCTAATCTTGCTTGTTTTGCTCGAGGTAACTCAATTTCTGCTTGTGCTGTGACAGCCTCCTATTCAGTGCCTGAAGCCGGTAGCTAAAGTTGGTTCTGAATCAAACCCAAATCCCAACACTCTTGGTCTTTCTGGGGCTGGAAAAGTCTAATATCAACATTAAAAAATCCACAAGTCCTTATAATGGACATAAAGATGAAGCTGAATTTGGGAAGAGTTGAAATTGGATCAGAAGTTTCAGCATAGGGGTATGAGGGGGTGAGACAGGGAAGAGGGACAACACCAGCCCACAGTAATCCTTACTGCAGTTTATCCCCGCTGGGCACTCCCCAGTGGGGTGGATGAATCAGTGCAGGAGTCCTGTCTCCGCAGGCTCTCTCCGTGCTGGCACACTGACCCCACTGCAGGGAGGGCAGGGAATCCCCGGGCTCAGCTTGGCCCAAGTGCCAGAGCGGAACAGAGGAAGGAAGGGGAAGCAGGGAAGGGCAGCACCCTCCACGTGCTGCCAGGAGGCCGCGGCGGTGCCTGTGGACTCACCGGCTGGGCGAGGGGCTGCGCAGGTAATGGGCCTGCACGGCCTTCACGTCCGGGCCCTCCTCCTCCTCGGGCACCGCCGGCTCGCTGTCCGAATCTCTGCCGCTGGCCATGGCGGCTGCCAGGGGATGCGCTACAAGGGGAGCAGGGCAGGAGGGAGAACCATTACACAGCTCTGCACGCGAGGCCATTCCCACATTGTACTCCTGCGAGAAGTCCTTTCCACAGGAGCTACACTAGCTCCCCTACCAGGGCGCCCGCCATCCCCAGGGCCTCATGCAGCTCCCTGGCTGCTGCCCAGCGAGCGCCAATGCTCTTCTGCCTGTGAGTAAGGGTGCAGGAAGGCCAGGAAGGAATGGGTGGCGGGGCAGAAACTCTATACTCCCATGACTGCGTGTGGTGGCTGGAAGGAGTCTACACAGCCAGAGCCGGGCTGGAAGGAGGGTCAGGGGCAAGAAACATGAGACCTCGCCTCCCCAAAATGAAATGCTCCTAAATCTTAAGGCCAAAGGAGCTTGAAGGCTTGGGACTTTGTCCTTATAATCCTTTGTGTGGAGGCTGCTGTTCTCACCCTGGGTGTGGGAGAGCAAGGGGACCATAGCTCAGTTAGGAACATGGAAACAGCAGCCGACACTTGCCCTAGGCCAGGCAGATGGACTCTTGCCTCAGTGCCACAAGAGCCAGAGGCAGCTCCCAAGGGCCTGGCAGCCGGGCTTAGGCTGGAGGGCCGCGGCCATGTGGTCACTCACGGGGCAGTGAGCGGGGAGGAGGGGGAGCAAGGAAAAGGAACTTACCCCCTGTGCCTGGACGGCTCCACTGGGGGTCCCTCCTGGAGGCACGGCAAAGGAGTCCACTGAAGGCAGCAAGGAATGGTACCGGGGGAAAGCAATCCGCTGCCCCCCTCTCACTCTCTCTACAGCTTCTTCACCAAGGGGCAGGACAACTGTTGGCACTAAACCTTTATCAGCTTTCTAAATATAGCTGTCCTGACACTGGCTGCTGGATTGCACGGGGAAGGAATTCAGTGCCTCATAGACAGCAGCTGGTCAAGCACTTAACTCCTTCCCTGCTGTGGGCTGGATCCTCGTTTCTCAGTTACAGGAAAGAGTCCAGAGCCAGTGAGGCTGGACCTCTGCCTGCAGAGAGCCTCCAGGCAAGGGGGATCACAGCAGGCACAAATTGAAATGCAGGTATGACCTCTGATATCCTTGGGAAAAGCAGTGCAGAATGAACCACTCCAACCTAATGGAAAGTAAGCTACCTGTCAGCTACCTGGACTTCTGTATTGACTTTGGCATGGTCCTACACAACATCCTTACCTCTAATTTGGAGAGAGATGGATTTGATTGATGGACTATTTGATGGATAAAGAAGTGGCTGGATGGGATCCAGTTACAGTCAATGGCTCAGCATCCAAATGGGGATCGTCAACAAGTGGTGTCCCTCAGGGTCCTGTTCTGGATCCAGTACTGCTCAATATCTTTAGCAATGACCCAGACAGTGAGACTGAGTCACCCTCAGAAATTCTGCAGAGGACACCAGGCTGAGCGGTGACCTGGATTCAGTAGGGGCAGGGAGGCCATACAGAAGGAGGAGTGGATCCACGTGAACCTCACAAAATTCAACAAAGCCAAGTGCAAGGTCCTACATCTGGGTTGGGGCAGTCCTCAATATCAGCACAGGGTGGGGATGAATGGGTTCAGAGCAGCCTGGAGGAGAGGGACTTGGGAGTACTAGTGGATGAACAATTGGATGTGACCCAGCTGCACCTGCAGCCCATAAAGCCAGCCATATGCTGGGCTGCATCAGAAGTGTGACCAGCAGGTCAGGGGACATGATTGTCCCTCTCTGCTCCTGTGAAACCCCACCTGGAATATGGCATTCAGCTCTGGGGCCCCTAGCACAAACCATGGACCTCCTGGAGTGGGTCCAGAGGAGGGCCAAAAATTGATCAGAAGGCTGGAACACTTCTGTGAAGAAAGGCTGAGAGTTGGGTCTGTTCATCCTGGAGAAGGTTCTAGGGAGACCTTATTGCAGCCTTTCAGTAATTAAAGGGTATCTTAAAAGAAAGAAGGAGAGAGACATTTTACCAAGGCCTCTAGTGATGGGACCAAGGGCAATGAATTTAAACTAAGAGGGTAGATTTAGATTAAATAAAAGGAAGAAATTGTTTATGAGGATAGTGAGGCACTGGAACAGACTGCCCAGAGAAACTGTGGATGCCCCATCACTCAAGTGTCCAAGACCAGGTTGGGTGGGGTTTTGAGAAACCTGGTCGGGTGAAAAATGTTGCTGCTTGTGGCAGGGAGGTTCAACTGGATGATCTTTAAAGGTGCCTTCAGACCCAAATGATTCTGTGGTTCTGTGGTTGTATGATCAGCTGATTTTTGTTCTTGGAAGAGCTAGGACTGAGCCACAGTGTGTCTCCTCTGATGTCTTTTCACAAAGAAAGCCTCTAGTTCCCATCTCTTCACCCCCCCAGCAAAGTCCATGGGCCAGGTTGGCCTGGGACAGAACCAGATGAAAGTCTGAGTGCTGTTTATCTGTACTGGGGGCTCCACTTGTGAGTCATGCAGAAACATCACACTGTTGATTCTCTTTGCTAACAAACGCGCAAGCTAGAAAGGAAGTGGCAAAGGAGCTCACCTATCTCATACCACAGATACCTTTGGTGCTGCATCATGCTGGGCAGGGCCTGCACACCCCCTCCTTCTTGCTTCAGTGCTGCATCCCCACACCGGGGTGGGACCTGTGTCTGTAGGGATGCCACATCATGGCGGGGAAGAGCTGTGACACAGCCACTCAAATCTTGGTGTGCTCACAGCCCAGACTTGTGTTAATGCAGGTACAGGGGTGAGCAAGCAGGGAAAAGAGAAGGTGGTGTCACAGCAAGGGGAGAAAGGGATGGCTGATCACTGGCTTGAAGAGATCCTAACAGTTTCATGCACAAAAAGAGCATGGATTGTGTTGATCCTGCAGATGCCTCCTCTGGGCAATGCAATTTCTAGCTGCTTCTGCAAGGCAGTGACACGTGTTCTTGCTAATTACTGCTAATTGTGGTGAGAAGTGATCTAAAGATGTTTGCTTATAGACTGCCTTAAATTGGAGAACAGAGCTTTCAAAGGACCTGGATGCTGTGGGAGCACACATACCATTGGCATCCAATAAAAACAGATGCTTTTAAGTCACTGAACTGCTTCTGAAAATCCTGCTTGTGAATCTTTAGGATACAAGTGCAGCAGAGGACGGTCAAGGCCCTGCCATGCCCACTGCAACTTTTCAGATGTAGAGATGCTGAGAGGATCCCATAGGTTGCAGATTGCGGAGAACACTCACAGCAGGCAGCCTGGCAGCTCCTCCTCACTGCTGGGCACAGGCTGTTGGGTTTTGGGATGAAGGTGACCACACAGAGCAGAGGCAAAGACGACAGAAATCTTTGCTAGTGACTGTTTGCATGTGCAAGCATAGAAAAAAGAGCTGTGAGTGGCTGGGCGTCTGTCACTGGTGATTAATGTATTCATTCATAGATGAACCTGAACTAAACACGGCCAGGTGCTGTCCTCTTAGGAGGGAAAGGTGGGATCTTGATATAAGGTTCCTCTTTCTCTTAACTGTCAGGAGTGACAAAGATTTATAGGGTTAGCACTATGCTACCTATGCATATTCCTCATTGGCTTTCACAGATGAGCCTTATCAGAGCGTATATTTTTGGCAACACGATGAAGTCACCCTGGTTTCATATTAAAGCTTTTCATGTCAATGGCAGTTTCATTTAAATAATATAATAATATCCCCCAAAAATCCTATATATCAGCAAAAAGATTTCCCAGAGCTGCAGGCATCAGCAAAAATAACACTTCAAGGGTTTGCATTGCCCACAGGTGAGGGATGAAGAACCTGATATGCAAAGCTTTGGCAGTCTTGCCTGTGCCTATGGCAGCTCTTTTAGCTGTGGTGCCAATGCTTGTGAGTTTTGGCAGCTCATGCTAGACAGGGAAAGAAAATCAACCCAGAAACAAATATAAAATCTCTTAAAATTCCCCATGTTAAAGCAGTCTGCTCCTGAGACCCCCCCAATGAGAGCTCTCAGGGGAGAGTGTGACAGGATAAAAGTGCCTAAACACCTTTTCCAATCTAGGCTTAAACAACTAACAAAAACAATAAATACAGAGTATCTAAAACAAGCATCTTAATATCAGATTTATGTAAGTATCAGGTGTTGAGGTGTATGCTCACCACGATACGTAGGAAACCAGTCTTAGCCAAGTCTCCAAAACAGCAGAATATAATCCATCCCAGTGCAAACTTATTTACTTGTGATGCAACAGAGTGACTGACGGAGGCAGGGTAAAAATCTCCCCACCAGTGAATCACTTCCACACCAACATGAGATGAGGCAGTCCCTGTGACCACTCACTCTACCATATTTCCCTGTCTGCCTGGCTGCACAAAAGGTGAGACCCATCATGGTTGCATCGGTTGTGGAACCACAGATTCTTGGAATGGAAGACAATTAATGCCTATTAATTATTATTAATTAATTTTATTAATGCTTAAGAGGTACCATTAATTTAGATTTCTCTCTTATCCCAACTGATTGAGATTGCTGATTTTTATGAGACTGATAGAACTTCCCATCTTTAAGATTACCATCTGTCCACCAAATTTAACTGAAATCAGTCAAGTGGGTTTTGAAGTTACTGGGAAGAAGAGAGGAAAGAGAGGTTGTATAAATGATCCTGAAAGGAGGATGACGGCAAGCTGACCAAGTTAGTAAAGTGCAGAGACTGTAACCAACTTCCTTTGGTTATGTGAAGCTGTTATGTGAAGAACTGAGAATTAACACGGAAGCGTGGGCAGATGGTGTACAGTGATAGCATTTCCGTCACTACCTCTGTTCACCAGATTCAAAATATTAAATGGGAGCAAAATCAAAAGTGGAAGCTGGAGTAAAAATCCTGCATGTCTCTTCCTGGAGGATGTGAGATAAGTCACAAAGATCATGAAGTCTTTAAGGGAGGTAGACATTTAAGAAACTCATCCTCATGAGGAACCTCAACCTTTTGGGCCCCGAAGACAAGAAGGGAGACTACTGCCCTTGCCCCAGCTTTGTTTACATCTTAAGTAATTTGTAGTTAACATTTTGAGGTTAGTTAACAAGCTGATTTTGGAAAATCTCTCTCCTTCTCTTTGCAGGGTCCTTGCCATCTCTGCAGCCTGTCAAAGATGAGACACAACAGGATGAATTTTTCTACTGGCTGTCCTCATTTGGGAGATTCCTGAAGAATAAAGTTCCTGTACTTCTATGTACTTTAGTTTGCTTTGTGCTAACAGTTGGAAGAGAACTGGGGTTGTGCATCAAGCACAGAAGTATAGATAGATGGTCCTTTCTATCAAAGGGATTGGATTTCCCGTCACTCCTAAGTTTCATTGTCTTTTGAGGTATTTTGAACAACTGCCATATAGACCAAAAGGCAAATCTTCAGCGTGCCTTTCGGCAGGTTTACCACACAAGTCTGAGGTCAGCACAAAAGCAAGATCCAGATCTACTTTACTGGACTAAACACAAATATCCGGTGTAGACAACCGCTTTTGAGGAAGCCTCCTTCAAAAACAACAACAAAGTTCCTCAATAATGTACTGCATTATATGACTAATTTAATCTGAAAATGATGTCCAAGAACATGATGTCCCCATCTAAAATGCCTAAAATGATCATTCACACCCTAGAAGTGACTTTGTCCCTCAAATGGCTAGAAATAGAGCATAGATGACTATCCCAGATGGAAACATCCCTTGCTGCCCAGTGGCAGTGAAGAGCTGAGAAGACACACAGCCCTCAGTTAAATGTAATGTCAGATGTTTGCCTCGGCTGCCATCAGTCCCCCTTTTACTCTCCAGTCAATTTTAGCAGCAGTTATTTGTGCCTTCCATGTCCAGAACACGTGAGCAGTGCTGGCCTTGCAGTGCCCACGCCTCGACAGACAGGTCGCCAGAGTGCTGCAAGCCACAGGCTGGGTTATCCCACAGCCTTTTGCAGCAGAGAGGGAGGAGTGCCCTTGGTACCTGTGGCTGTTGTGCAAGCCACACACTGGGTGGTTGAACAGGGGGCATAAAAGAATAAGAACCTGTCCGACATGCATCTCACTCATATTTAGATAACCCATTAGTCATCAAATTCCCATAAACTACATATTCTTATTTAAAGTAAATGGAGTTAGGCCCCTCAGTTCCCTGAAGCCTGGATGTGGGCTGCTGCCTGCGTTGTGAAACTCTTTAATACCCTTTTAACGCTGTTCCTTAATAAATATGTGAGAAAAATGAGGTTTATCCTCCCGTGGTTGCCTGTCATCACATGCATGACTTCAGCCGCACTGCACACTCCCCTCCCAGTCCCTCCGTGCCCTTCCCTTGCTTTATGCACCTGCGCATTGGGAGAAACGGGGAAAGGCTGTTTAACTGTGGGGGAAAGTTCACAACTGGGGAAGGAGTTCACAAGTTTACAGAGAGCAGCAAGTGATGCCAAAGGTGATGTGACTTGTCATTGTGGCTGGGAGGGGAGTGGCGGGCTGGGGCAGAAGCACTTTAAAAGAGACTGAGGAAGTGAACCTGTGATGCCAGTGCAAAGCAGCCCTTCAGCGAAGCCAGTTACCTACCCAGCCTCCTGGAGATTACAAGGAAGAGCACCTTGAGGTGAAACAAAGGAGACATGAGGGGGACAGCAATGAAAGGACTTGGGCCGTTCATTTTCAGTGCAAGTGAGTGCTAATTTGGTTATGTCCTCAAGGGTTGGGTGGAAGGAAACAGCACTACAAAGTACAAGGACTCCAGTGCACTTTGTGTGTCTCTTTTTTGTTTAGTGAAGGTTGCTTTGTGTTTATGGCCAGACAAGTGTGTGTACCATCTCTGTGCTGAATGTCCAGACACATAGGCATCTCCTAAAGCTGCAAGATATGTTAGGAGTGGGGGGAAAAAATGCTATTCTTCATGAAGCTGGAAAATATTTTTCATAAACAGTTTTACTGCTTTCTGTTAATACAATATTTGTCTCTGAAGAAGGAACTTCCTCCTCTGGAAGTCTCAGTTCCCCTGCTTTTTATCCTGTCTCATCTTCTCATATCAATGTTCCTACACCTTATCCCAGGCTTCAGACCAAGCTTCGCACATGGGAGTTGCTTGGGGTTTTTTAACTAAAAATCCTGAAAACCTCACTTCAACAATAAGACCCATGAAAAGGAAATTCACAAAGTTTAAAGTCATCAGAAAAAGTGGATGGGCTCCATATGCAACAAATATGACTTGGGTCATGGTTTGATGATCTTTATGTAATTTGTGCAATGCCATTGGTACTCACTTCCCTTTTTCATTATTGCTCACTTTTCACGCTTTGCAAATTAAGTATGGGGAACTTTTCAGAGAGAAATAAGAATGTAAAATGAAGCTCTTTTTTTTTGCTTGATCAGAATCTCTATTTATTTCAGCAAACAAAGTATTCCTCTAATTGTATTAATTGCCCTTCAGTCTGTTAATACTTACTCAGTAAGGAATGTGAAAGCAGAAACGTCACTTTGATTTGTTTCTTCCTTTGTTCAAGTACAAATCTCTAAGTTAAGCAGAGAGAGATAAAACCTTTCTTGATTTCTTAAAATGTTATAAACATACGAAGTGGTAACACACAAAAAAGTAACTCTAGGACTTAAATCTAGGTGACATTGTCTCTCTAGTAGCATGTAGGCTATTTGTTCTCCCTCCTTTTCTGGAGTACTTTCAGAATTGGCTTCCCCTCCTTTCAGCCATATTTTGAATAGATTCTGTTTACCCTTAGAAAAACACCCCCAACCTTTGAAGAATAAATCACAGTTTTTAGCCATGCTGACTATGAAGTGAAAGGTGGTGAGAAGTGGGAAGGAAGAAACCGCCTGAGTCACTGACATCCCAGAATGAAACTGCGTTGCTTCCCCGAGAGAGGGAAGCTTTCTGGGATGCAGAAAGAGCTGTGGGTGACAAATGGAAGAGCACCAGAAGCAGTGGGACATGGGGGTGACAGCAACAGATGAATAAGTGTATTACAGGCCGTGCCTCTCACATGCAGTGTTGGGTTCAGCTGCCCCCCAACTCTGTACCAAAGACATGTTTGGAAGAAAAGAACGATCTCATTTATTGTAGGATTTGACTCATCCAATTGGAAGAAGGAAAAGAAGTCTTAGGGTTGGGCGGTCTCTTCTCTCCCTCAGGGCTGCATTAATGACCTGTCAGTGAACCTCAACCCAGTGGAACCAGTTTCTGAGTGACAAAAAGATCAGGAAATGGGTTTTGCTCCATCTCCTAGTACAGACAGTGGTGTTTTTCACCTAAATGTAAGAAAGCATCTCGATCCAGTCACAACAAGCAAGGAGAAAGCTTTCACAGGTGTCTCTCATATGGAGGGCATATGAAAACAGCAGTCAGAAAGAGCCCCAGGGCTATGCAAACATGGGCCTTGCCCTGGGTGCTCCAGAGCAGGGAAAGATCTGGGAGTGGCTGCAATAAAAGCATGGTAGAAATACTTTGCCCTGGTTTCCTTCTCATAACTGTCAGCAGTTGTAAATGAAATAATCCCTGAGTGAACAGAAGCCACCCCCGCCATGTCACAGAGGAAGAGGTGAAAACACTCCTCACTAATGAACTGTGGGAGCCCACAGGAACAATTCGGCCGTGGGGCAGGGCACGCAGAAAGATGGGAACTTAGGCTAAAAGCAGATCCCTGTGCCAGCTGTCCCTGTGTAATTACCTGAACTGTCACCCCAGGTTCTCAGTGCAGTGACAACACAACCTTTTGGGTCCCAACGCTGTTATTTTCTAAGGGACACTTGTTCACTGCAAGTCAAGGACCTGGCAGTGCTCAGCTTGCCAATGGCTTTCACTTACTGACCTAGAGCCTGTGGCTGTGGGCTTTTCCTGCCTAAAAAAGTGGGTATTCACAATCAGTTAGCAACTCAAGGTGGAATTTAGAAATCCTTTGCTCTCTCCCTTATGTGCTACACTTCCTTATAGATCTAACCTGGACAAAGATATGGCAGAATGAGGACCCAAAGGTTGCTGGGTGGCTACTTTTCAGATGAATCCTCTCCAGGGAACAGTGACTCAGCTTTCAGAAGCAAACCTTCACCACCACATGCAGCATGCCCCTCATGGGGAAAGCCCTCCTCCTCTTTCCTCCTTACTGCACTGTGTTCCTCTTTGCCATGGGAGCACCTCTGAACAGCACTTCCTTTCTTGCCATTTACAGTTTTCCCAAATGATTCAGTTTGGTGCCCTTAAAAAAAAAAGAAACAAAACCAAAACCTCAAACCACCAAACCCAAACACAGAACCCACACAAACTCTTAGGAGAAAGCAGGTGTTTTTAACCATGGATTCCCACAGGCATGAAGGTCACCTATGGCAGGGCAGACATAAACGTCCAGCTCGATTCTGAGAATAACAAAGACCTGCCCACCAGGCAATGCTCAGACATGATGAATTAAGAGCAAGTCAGAGGGAATTCAGTGTAAAAGAAACACCTGCCCTGCACCCTGTGTGCTTCCCCAGGGCACAGGGGGATTTCTGTTTTATTCAACTCTCAGCTACTCCTATGCTCCAGAGGCAGGAGGTGGAGTTCTTGGAGAAAGGTGACTACTACCTTACTCATTTTTTTAAAAACTAATAGCTATTCTTCCCTTGTTTCTTTCAATCACTCTTCACTTTTCTAGGTTTTTCTGTTTTCAGGGATGAAAAACATGAACAGGTTTTGATTCCCTAGCACAAAACGTCACTTTTCTATGGATTTGGATTGAGGCAAGTTATTTGACAGTTTTCCTGATCCTTGAAATTTGACAATATCAGTTTGTTAGTTTAGCCTGAATCCTTAAGACTGCTGGTGCACTTGTAGTATCTGTTTATCTGTCTCCCTCTGTACATTCTGGACTGTCAAAGGGTGTCAGTCACGCTGAAGGAGGACTCAGGAGAAAATAAAGCATCTTTCTAAACTCCATGGCAATACACGTGTAGGTGAAGAAGAGGGAAGCAAGGAATAGAGAGCAGAGTTTAGCTCTAAGCCATCCTATGCTGCAGCTTCCCAGAGCCAATCAGCCCCAGCACACAGCACCTCTTGCTCAGTGGGGAATGTCCTGGACGACCAGGAAATGGGGGGTGACTGTGGCATGTAAGGACGCCAAAGAGACTACCACGGGATCCAGATGTTGTTATTTTTGCTGGTTGCAGCATTTATTCTCTTCCTAGTTCTGGTGTCTGCTCATGCCCTCACTGTGGAAGCACCTGCCAAGCAAATCCAGGTGGCAAGAGGAAGCAACGCTACCCTGCGCTGTAATTTTAAAACGAACTCAGTTGTTAACACAGGAGACCTGGTTGTCTGGAGGAAAATCAATAGCAAGGTAAATTGAGCTCCATACAGAAACAGATGAGAGGGCATCCAAGAGGGGGTAGGAGATGGAAGCTGGACTGTGGGTGGGAATGGATGTGTGAAGAAAAAGATTTCTTCCAGACTTTTTCTAATCCCAGAACTGTGCAAACAGAAATGCTGATTCTAGATGCAATTTATCCCAAACCTATTGCACAACACTAGGCAAGCACCCACTCTTCTTCTTCCTCTCTCTTGGTCTTACAGTTGTTGACTGAGGATACATCACTGTATGTACTGTGGGGTTTACATCTATTAAGTACATGAAACACTCAGATAATTTCTAAAAATATTTGCATATATATGTGTATATGTCTAATACATATCTTTGATACTATATAAAAAGCTTTAAGTTGATGATAACAGCACATGGAGAGATCCTTGAGGTCTCCTACATCCATTTGAAGTATTTGAAAGTTTAGAAGCTTTTAAAGTTCTCCCTGACTTCTTGGGAATTAGTGAGAGGGGAAGCAGCCTTTGGAGATCTCCTTGCGGGAACTGCCAAGGGTTTCTTCTCTGGAGATCCTTGCTGGGAGAATTTGCATAATCACAGGGCAATTTGACTGACATGGGTCTCAGGCAAGTCTCACGTTGTCCTCTCCTCATGGAGAGGAAAGGTGAATAAGCCCCAGCAAAAGAAATCAGTTGTCTCTGATTTCAGATAAGGTGTGAGAAGGGGATTCCAGATGGAAACAGAGATCCTTTTGAATTTCTATGTTTTTCTTGGCTTTTTCCCAACCTGGTGCGGTTTAAGGTCCTCTTTTCCAAGCTGCTCTCTAAGAGCGGGCTGATTCATCGAGCGCCGTGGCAGACTCACACAAGAAACTGAGACTGATCCTGTTCCCCCCCTCTCTGCCAGGACGATGCTGTGACGAGGTACTTTGATGGGCTTGTGCAGTACGGGCAGGGCTACGACCACCGCATCCAGTTCAGCGGCGACGTCGACAGCGGGGACATCAGCGTCACCATCAGCGCCGTGACCATGGAGGACAACGGCACCTACGCCTGCAGCGTTCGCCTCCGGAACGACCCCCCCCGCCAGTCCGCGCTCCTGGATCTCTTCGTCCTCGGTGAGGGGACAGAGGCAACGCCACGCCCCTGTCAGACACAACTGCCCCTCCTCTCATGTCCACACTGGTTTAAACAACAGATTTTCTAAGAGCAAAAAAAAAAAAAAAGCTGTCGTCCCCGATTCCACCTTTGGTCTTTTCCTACTCCTATGGAAGGACGCTGGGAGGCGTAGAGCACGCGACTCCCTCAGACACCCGGCTGTAGAAAACAGCCTTTAGAGTTGTACAGCTCACTTTCCTAATAATCCAGGCATCATTACAGGGCTTTCTTCATCCCCTGTGGCCTGTCATACTCCAGTTATCAAAGGATGGGTTACCTAACACTATTAGACATATCCCAAAAAGCGTCTTGCAATTCCTTCTAGGCTTTCCAGTGCCAAAAAGGGAGGAACGAGTTAGAAACAAATTAGATACAAATTCACTTTAAGTTCCTTTAAGAAGAAAATGTCAGGTGCAAGACCAGCCTCTGTTTGAAAGAATAAAAACCACACATGCAGATGGGCTGAAACAAGAAACGGATCCTGATTAATACAATTGCTTCCTTTTTTCTTCCTTCAGTTGCACCATCCAAGCCTGAATGCAAGATTCTGGGGACACCACAATATGGACAGACAATCAACCTAACCTGCGTTTCTCACGAGGGCTCCCCAGAGCCCAAATACTCCTGGAAAAGCTTCAGTGTACAGAATGAGCCCCGAGTGCTACCAAATGCAGAAGGTATGGGAAATTCAAAGACATCAAGTCGTTGAGGTCTCTGCATATGAGGGCTGGAAAGATTTTAAAATGCAAATACAAAAACACTCTCAAGGTTTTTTCAAGGATGTGCTCTGAACAGGATTTTGAAAAGTTGTCCTTTTGATACAAGACATGCTCATAAGTAACTAACTTAGCAGGGGGGAAAGGACTCTTACCTGAAGTAAGAATGGTCAGAAAGATTCTAACTTCAGCTCTCCCCTGGTGAGAAAGCTGGATTGCTCTGGAAGCAGCCAAAAATAATTATTTCTCAATTGCTGGGAATAAGGTGGGGCATAACATGAGGAACAACATTGAGTTTTCTGGCTTTACATCCCAGCTTGACAAAGAACAAACCTTTTTCTAAAGTGAAGGAAACAAAAGTTGGCTCTTAAAGCTTCCTTCCAGAGATGACCCCTCACCTAGAGGAAGGGGATGAGAGAAATTTACACCATTCCTGCTTTGAGCACAACAAAGGCTTCTAGTTCTTTAGGATGGACACCCAGGCCCTAATATTTTATTTGCTTTCATTTTAAGTCAGAATCTGGAAGGAAAAAGGAACTGAATTTCCACAACAGGACCTTGACAGAACTATTTACACAGAAATGAGGGTTTAATACTCTTTTAAGTGTAGCAGTAACAGAGGACTCAGATTTATTTAATTCAACAACTTTGTTTTTTCCTGGCCTGTCCAGCTTCAGGAAGACTTGAGTGTTTGTACCTACCCTTCCTGGTTTAAGGGAAGTAAACTAAATATGATGAGACTCCACAGGATATTCAACCCTCAGCCGATTCTCACGTAAAATACGCAAAGGAGGAAGTATCACCGCGGGCAGGAACTTTATTCATTTCACTGGCCACTAAGTGGTGCCAGCGCATCACGCACAGCCCTGAGCACACCGGGACGTGTCACAGCAGCAGCTTCTGCTGCCACCCTGTTCTTCCCCGGGACAGGAGTCTCTGTGGCCCATTCCCACCTCGTTTCTGCTTTCATCAGAGCACCCACGGCCAAGCAATGTGCCGACTGTCCCCTGGTGCCCCAGGCTGGCTGGATGCCCTTCTGTCACTACAGGCAATTTCCTTCTGTGCTAAGCAAGTCCCACTGCTGCCAAGTGTGCAGAACCCCTCAGGAGACACTCCAGAGCTGACAGCACCTGACCCACATTTTTCCCCATTTCACTCACTCAATTACTTTTGATTTATTAGGAGGATTTAAATTCCACTTCTAGACTTTGAGAGCTACAAACATCACACACACACTCACCAAAAACAAAAACAAAAACAAAAAAAAAAAAAAAAAAAAAAGGAGGGAGACAAGTAAGTACAAGGAGTATATAGAGACTGGAAGAAGATGAAAATAAAAATAAAAAATCAAGCCTATGGTCTGTCACTTCTCAGTTTGCATGCTCTTCTACTATCTGGCACTAGGTGCCAGCAAATACTAAACATAAAAAAGTGAGATCACAGGGAAAATAGGAGAGTCACTGAAAGTTTTCAGTGCAGGGATCTGGACCTTTTTCACAAGCAAAAAGCATGGACTACACATAACCAACAGCAAACAAACTGACTGCCTGAGCAGACAGAACTAAGCTTCAGCCTGTGGTTCTGAGCTGTGTGAGGCTGGACAGAAAGCATCAGCATCACTGCAATCATGTCTCTGCAGTTCTATTCTACCATTTATTTACACAGCCTGTGTGGCCTCTCCCAGACTAGAACTTTTCCCCCTACTGCTAAATAATTAATATCTGAAATCCTAAGAGCTGCAGGCTTGAAGAGCTTTCTCTTGTTTAACAAGTTAGTTCATCAAGACAGCCAGTTCTCAGTGCCAGGTGCTGGTTTGGACATCTGACATTTCTCAAAATCCAATGCCAAAAAAAAAAAAAAAAAGCTTTCTCTAAGCACAGACACTTCTTTACCCTCCACCTACAATTTTCTTTCTAAAAGGATTGTTCAAATACCACATGTTCCCTGTAATCGAAACAGCACACTCCTGTTTATCCTCCCACAAATCACACTAAAACCTAGGGATGAGCATGGCAGCTCCCGAGCAAGACAGAGCAATCCATCAGCTTTAATAACCTCTCATCACTCCAACCACGCTGGGCTGGAACTGGAGGGCTGCTGTCGCCACTTCCTTCCCTGCTCTAATTCTCTTCTTTTTTGGCCTGATTTGTGTTTCACAACAGGACAACTAATAACTCTGAAGAACATCTCAGCAGACACCTCTGGCTTTTACATCTGCACTTCAAGAAACGATGTGGGAACGGAATTTTGCAACATGACAGTCAGCGTTGTGCCACGTAAGAGATGGGGCTGCTTGGGGAAGTACCAGAGAGAGTATTCTAGCTCAGAGTCAAAGCTTTAATGGAGGGGAATGTTGGTATCTGCTTTCTGCACACCTTTAAGAGAGACTCTCTCCACCGGTTTACATGCTAGTAGAACACTCACCAACTCACTGGGTTAGTTCAAAAATGACAAAAAAGCTCTATAGAGTCAATAAAGCTCTGTAGAGCTCTACTGAGTTTGCAACGTCTGAAACGAAACTTTATAGACAAAAAAGAGCAGTTGTTCAGATGCAGGGGCTCCTCCCTGGTAGTAGCTAACTAACTGCTCCTGTACTACCCAGTACAGAATTATTTCCAGATGCTGTAGCTAAACAAATGTGGCTTCCACTCAGTCTGGATCTGGTGTGGGGGTTTGAAGTCCAGTGATTGTGCTGATCCTATCTGACATCATTTTCCCTCCAATCCCTCCCTTCCCCCGCAGCATCCATGAACATAGCTCTGTACGCTGGCATCATCGGGGGAGTTGTTGCTGCCATTGTGGTGATTGGGATCATCTCCTATTGCTGCTGCTGCCAGGCAGGCAAGGACCCTGACTACGAGATGACGTGAGTACCTCTCCCTGCACGAGTGAATGGAACAGATGAAGGGTTCTCCTTTTCCCTCCAGCATCAACAGATGGAGTGGAAAGCAGGGGAGAAAAGAGAAACCTGGGAAAGCGTGCACTGCTTTCTCCTTTCAGTGTCTACCCCCGTGGCTCCCATCTCTCCCCACAGGACATGCCCAGCAGTCCCAGACACCTGTGTGTCTCTGGGTAGAACCAAAGTATTCAAACCTTGGATCTGAATTAGCACACAGGCTATGAAAAAAAACAAGCAGCTCATACACGTCTTGCATCACCAGCAAGACTGAATTTATGGACTTCAGTTTGGTACAGTTCCAGATCAGCTTAGAGCAGTGTAAAACCATTCTAACACAAAATCTCTTGAGTGAGGTTTCTGGCTGGTTTTGATTAACATCTCTACTCCTGAACAATGTTTTAGGGTGCAAGAAGACAGAAATGAACGCTCCAGGCAGATGCCGACAAGGCATGAGAGGCATGACAGCACAGAGGAGGATGTGGAGAATCCACTGTCATCTCCAGGATGTGATGAGGCACAGACATCACCGTAGAAAAGAAATCAATCCCTCTTTCTTACTGCAAGAAGTTGAATTATAAAATGAAAGCCAAAGGCTCTGCCTTCAAGTTCCGGGAGAGAACATTCTTGCTTCCCTGGAAAGTGCTTGATGTACAGCGAGCACTAACACACACTCTCATAGCAGAAAAATGCACGTGGAGCACTGCTGCACCCAGTCATCCAAAAATAACCAGTCTTCCAGACTTCCCACTGTCTGAAAAAAGAAACCAGTCAGGTCTATTTGGAGAACAGAGGAACAGAGTTGCTGATATATCCCCAGATCCACAAAAGGTTTCAAGGTCACCAACTGCAATTCATCAAGAAGGGTGATTTTGTTCACTGTGTCATGCAAATGTCGCAGCTTTCACCATTGTCCAACACAAACTTTTTTCATGGAAGCTGAAGCAAGATGATTTTTAAAGACATTTTATTAAATGCGTTCTTTGTATATATTATACATGCACATAGAAATAAAGATATGGAAAAAGATTCCTAGATGACCAGTGAGTCTCCTGTTTGGGACAACAGTGCATACTGAAGTCACAGATAAGGTAAGAACTTAGATGGGCAGCTGATAAGAACTAGAAACAGTCTACAGAAACTACAGAAGTAGTAGCCTATTTACTGTCAGACTCCTGAATTTCTGAGTTCTAGCTCTCAGAGCTCCTAATTTTCATTACATTATTCTTTCCTCCTGATTGTTCCATGGGAAAGTCAGAAATAGTCCATTGCTCCTGCTGCTTCTGAAAAAATGACAGTGTGAGAGCATGTACATGGCAAGTATATCTTTAATTTAAAAAAAAAGGCAGGAGGAAGGGGAAGGAAGAAGGAGAAATCCATTTTTATTCAAAACTGTAGCAATTTAATCAGAAGGACTCTGTGTGCAAGATGGGTGTAAATGTGGAGAGAACTCCTTACCACTGGTATCTTTGGAAGAGAATGGACTGTCCATCCCCAAGGACTATTAATGGGTATTAAAGCTAATTAACAGCTCTTCTAGGGTTGGTTGCCTTCTTTGCAGTAAAATATTTATCCTTTCAAAACTCCTTATTGCGTCTTCAACTTTAGGAGTTTCAGAAACTTACAGCAGTGCCTCCCACATACCCCTTACCCCCAAATAGTTCCTGTAATAAAAATCTAAAATTTAACTTCAAAGAAGAACCAGCAATCCTCCTACACATGACCAGCATTTTCTAGATTTCAAACTATGAAAACCACCCTACCAGAACTGTAATTCTGGCTTGCTTTCTGGCTGCCTTTGTTTTACATAATACTTCAAATACAATTACTCATTTGTAGTAATAACAACTGCAAAGACCAACAACAGGAGTTCTTCACAAAGAACACACAAATCCAAATCTCTCTGGCAATGGACAACCTGAAAGGCAAGACATCCTGAGGACCTTTTCTCACGATGCATGACAAAACACTGTAAAAATGGATGGCTAAAAAAGAACATTGCACAGAGAAGCTGAAGGCAGATATAAAATGGAGTGCATAGCTCAGAAGCAGAGCTGGTATGCATTCTATTCTCATTGTAACAAGCAAGTATAGTGTGAATTATCTAACTACCATTGTAACACATTTCTACTGTGAAACAAAAGCTATTTCTTTTATAAATGTTACAGACATCAGTCAGCACAACCTGTTTCCTTCACCAAAACCCTGTGGCTGAAGAGGTCTTCTGCTGAAGGATAACTGTGTGGATTCTCAAAGATCTTAACTGGAAAGTCCAGTAAAAGGACTTGAAAATAATCAGCAGAACAATGCCAGAATATAGCCAGAAACTGGCTGTGGCCACTAAACCATTGTAACACTGTGCTACCTGTCCCACACTCTTCACTTTTAGGATATGTGAGGCTTAATTGCTGTTTGTCAGCTGAAGTCTTCAGGTAACACTTGCACAGTGGTCAGTTTAGGCATGAAGGAAAATGCAGATTAGGAGACCTGCACTAAAGTGTCTGAAGAAACCAGCCACAAAATACAGAAGAGTTTATTTAATGACCCCCAAACCTCCAATTCTCTGTAAGCAGATTCCATAAGAACTAGTGGAGGAAAAGCAAGAGAGTTCAACTCGACAACCTTTAAAACAGAACTACTTGAAGTTTTCCAATGCTAAGCTTAGTTCTACACTGAGAAATAAATGAAGTGATAGAACATGGAGGTATGGCTGAGATAATTCAGTGCTGCTTATCACTTGTTACCTTTTTTAAAATACCTTGGAAGTAGTGCATTCATCAGAATGCTTTATGTTTTTCTTCAACCAATTTGTTCAGCTCCCTCAGCCAGAAATACACAAATACATGTATTCAAACTCATACCCTGTTCCAGGGTTTTCCTGTGACTGAATTAATTACTTACCTGTCTTGTATGTCTTTTGAAGCAGGAATAACTCCAAGAGTTACCTGCAGTATAGCCACAACCTTATGCAAAATTAAACCAGCAATGAAGTATTTGGAGGGAAGATAAATTAAGCTAATGATACTTCACTAATTCCAAAGAGTTTATGTATACCCAACTTCAATAACCACTTCCCTCAAAAGGGAGGAAGGAGGGACAATATGTATGACCAGGCAGAAAAGAAAATTCCTACTTTATCCTTTACGTAGCAAACAGTAAACTTCTGTTTAGTTATGTTCAACTTTCTTTATTCGCAAACCTGTCACAGAAAGCAAACAGGCTGGTGAGGCATGACTTAGCATTGGCAAATCCATGCTGACTCTTTCCAGTCCCCCCACTTCTCCTTCATGTACCCAAAAACACATTCCAAGAGGGCTTGCTCCATGACTTTTCCAAGGAGTGCAGTGGAACTGAGCAGCCCAGGATTTCCTAGATCACGCTTTTGACAGATGGGTGCAGTATTTGCCTCCCATTGCTGTGTATTTCCTGTGCTCTCTGTGACCTTCCAAAGGTGAGAGAACAGCCTTAAAAAGGTGTCAGTGAGCTTCCTCAGCATCCTGGGATGCAGCCCATCTGGCTCTAGGGACCTGCATGGGTCTGGAAATCCTGCTGCTATTCTCCCTGAACCCTTCCTGAGTACAGATTTAAGAGATCTTCTTGGAAAAGACTGAAACAGAGAAGGTACTGAGCACCTCAGCCTCCCCTGCACTACTCCAGGCACGTTATGAAGCCGCTCACCCCACTCAGCACTGGGACCACTTTTCCCTTGTTCACTCTTTTACCACTAACGAAGCCATAAAAGTTCCTCTTGGTTTCCCTGATCCCTTGCAAGCATCAACTCCAGATGAGCTTTAGTTTTCCCAACAACATCCCTACAGTCCTGGCCAGTGTTTATGGATTCTTCCTTTGCAGCCCACACCTGTTTCAACCTCCCTCACACTGCACTAGAACTAGGATGCAGCCACAAGGTCCCTGTAAAGGCAAGAGAGTCTTCCCAGTCAATCTCTCTGCATTCCTGGAGTGCTCTCGTGTTTGGGAGACACTGTCCTTAATGAACTGCCAACCTTAATGAACTCTACCCCACAGAGCCGCCCCCAGGGATTTACTCTTCCCCATTTCCCACACAACCCCCAAGATCTGCTCTCAGTGCCTTCCCCACTCTTCCCAGGATCTTGGGAAGTATTTCCAGTATTACACACAAAAGCTGGTGCTCCCACAGCCCACTTCAAGATTCAGTACAGTGCACAATTCACAACTTGTCAGAAAGACAAGAGTTAATTATCTCACCATCCTTGTTGCTAGAGCAACTGCGGTCCTTTTCTGTTTATTTGCATCATCTGTTCCAGGAAAGACACCGAGGCAGTGTTCTGGCTGATGAAGTTCACAGTACAATGATCAAACCTCCAAGATTAATTCTGGATGTGTTGCAGCTACTACTAAATTTATTACAGCCCAGCATAAGGGAATTTTTAACTTCTGCTGCGTTTCACCTGTTCACTAGGTATTGAAGGGAATTATTTGAAAATGGCAGTTAAAGAAGTTTATGGGAGCCTCTAAGACAGAACCATGGAAAAGTGAGGGAAAAGAGATAATACAGGGTTAGATTAATAGAAGTGTTTGCCAATTTCTTTATTTTACTAAATCATTGCAATAAAATTTATTGGCTGGCCGTTCTAGGGTGACAGTGAGGGATGATAATCCTGCAGAAGTCATCAGGAGGGCAGAAACTAGATAACAAACTTGTTTTTCTCCTGCTCAACTACGGTACATTTACTCTTCCAGAAGGAATGATGTTGTTAAAGCCTTTGCAGTCAGCTGCAGCTACTTCTATCTATCAACCAGAAAACAATCCCAGTTTCACACATATACTTGAGTCACTTCACTTTTGGGCAAAGTTTGAAACCCTTGCTAGCAGAAAGGGTTAGCGCTTTTTAATTCAACTAGCAGGTCCAAAAGCACAGTTCCTCTGTGATAAATATGCAGGGGTTTTTTTAGGTATCAGGAACAGAAAAATACAACTATTTTAAAAGAAATTCGAGACAGGGTTGCCTAGAATGGAGGTTTTCATTCACCCAAAACAAGTACATATTCAGAAGAATCTGACCTTCAGCACAACACCACTTGACTGACTGCTCAAGACACAGAATCACTGAAATGGCAGCAAGTTTCCTAGCTGGGAATGATTCAGCATGGACCTCACACCAGGCAGGTGGCACAGGACACACCCCAGGGAATGAGATTCAGCTGTTGCTGTTGGATCCAGGATCACAGCACCGCTTCCTCCAGCCTGACACACACCCCAACAGCACAGTGCAATGCCTGACACCTGACAGACCCTCCACACAGAAAATCCCCACCACATTACTGCCTGGTTTCTGTATTTTAGGATTTGGATGAGTGACACATTGCTAAGGATGCAATAAAGATTTATCTTACCTTAGACACAGCAAACACTCTCTGATAACATCATAGTTATAATGCAGATCCCAGAACCAGCACAGGCATCAGGAGTCAAGAGATAACGTGGCTTCTCTTCCCACACATCACTCAGCGTCCAGCTTCTTTTCTCACACTTGGGAGGTGAGGAGGGAGAGCTGCTCTCCATGTGAGAGAGCAGCTGGAATGCAGAGTTCCACCTGGGAACAATGAGCCAGCTGGGAGCTCTTGGGTTGGACACAGAGAGCAGGCCAACGTGGGTGACATTCCAGGGGATGTCTGCTGCAGACAGCCCTGACAGGAGGAAGCTCTCAAGGCTGCCTTCAGACACCTGTGAGGAGCCTGACACTCCTGACAGAAGGGACTGAGGAGCCAAGGATCAGAGGTGCTCCCTGCTGGATCTCATCCTTATGGATAAGAAATAACCAGTCAGGGGGAAAATTTAGCTTCAGTCACCATGAGATAGCAGAGTCTGGGATCCAAAGAGGGAGGAAAACAGCAAAAAGCAGCACCACAGCCCTGGACCTCAGGAGAGCAGTCTGGCCTTGTTCAGAGATCTGCCTGGAAGACTCCTGTGGCACACGGTGCTGGAAAGAGGTCCAGGCAAGCCTGTTGATTTTTCGAGTATCACCTTCAAGATAAACAGCAAAACAAGCAGAGGCTGACCAAAGAGCTCCTGACAAAACTGACCCATGAGAAGGAAATACACAGGAGACAGCAGCAGGGACTGAGGAGAAACACAGACATGCTGTGTGTGCACAGGCATGGGGTCAGGAAAACCAAAGCCCACCCAAAGCTCCATCTGGTGAGGCACATGGAAGGCAAGGAGGATTGCTGTGGGTGCACCTGAGTGGGAAGGGGCAGCTGGTCACAAAGGACAAGGCTAAGGCCACCTTCACCTCAATCTTTACTGGTAAGATCAGCCTTCCAAAGCAAAATTCAAATTAAAGATGTCAAAACCAGGTTGTGTTGTATCTACAGTATAGATGTGCGCATGTAAGAGAATGCTGGAACAGAGTGTTCAACAGGAACTTCTGCCACACCCCTGATTCCTGCAGTTTATTGAAAGGAAAAGGTGGACAAGCCAGCAATGCGTAATAACAGTTAAATTAAAAGTAGCAGCAACTGCTATGATCTATGTTAACATGCTTTATTTTGCAGTATCAGTTACATACTCCAAGTAGAATGTAAAAGGATATGATTACAAGTGAATATCCTGATGTAGACTGGATCAGCAAAGCTGTCACTACAGTCACTGTTTTCATGACCCTCACACAACTGTTCTGGCCAAAATTTTCCTTTAGAGTAGCAATGCACAATTCGACCATTTGTCTACTATTATTATAACAAGGGCACAAACACCTAATAACTTTGCAATGTGTGTGTTAAACCAGGATGACTTTAACCCTTTCCTGTCTTGGGAATGAGTCAGCTACACCAACAGGAGGGCAGAAAGTCAGGTCTGATACAAAAGCAGCTCTTTAGCCAGTTCTACACATGTGGTACCAAACACCCACACGCAGAAAGTATCATCACCATTCCTTTTCACCCTGTGGAAGGTACATGTTTATATCTCCCAGGCTGCACCACCCAAACTCTGCTCAAGAGCCATTCTGCCCTGTCTTGGTTTTGTGTCCCCTTGAGAATTTTGTCCTGATTTTGACACAGTTTGTGCCTTAGCAGTACTACTCCTTGCACTTAGGAAGTGAGCTAAGGTTGCAATCCCTCATCTTTCCTTTCCTTAAAGGAGAGAAGCATTACTTTATTGTACTTGTTTTTCAGAATTTATTTTTCCAGAAATCAAACAAGAGTCACAAATTGCAAAACAGCCAGGGAAGCAGAGCTCCAAAATAAAACAATTTTCTATCATCCTTCAACAAATGCAGAACAACAGTATGAAATGGGCTACTTTGAAGTTGGTGCACTCATTCTAACCACACAGATCTTGTGATTTTTCACTACAAAAAAACCCCACTAGAGTTGCTGGTTGTTACAGTAAGACAGTTACAGCCCCAGTTAACAGCCCACTGCCTACAGCATATAATTAGATCTTCTACAGTTTATGTGCTATTTTAGTGTACAGGTGATAAAGTACAGATATGCCATGGAATCCTAATGGCATTTTCCCACTTCTGCTCAGATTCTTTATCTCAGTCTTGATATGTATTACATTAAGCTTAGTAACAAATGTTCTTAGGTTTGTGTATTGAACACTAAGTATTTTAATAATAATTTTTAATGAATTCTCTCCTACGTAAGAACTGAAACAGAAACTTTTATTCCAACACTGAACTCTGAAGATAGTTCAAAGACAACAGTTCTGTATGTTATGACATGTCAATACAGCAATGGCTGTCAGTTCAGGAACTTGGACAACTCCATACAAATGCAGAAAAGCCTTTAGCACTACTTGATAGACACTCTCAGTCTGTTACAACATTCCCGGGTGCTTCACTGGTAAATTTCAGCCTTAGAGCTTTATTGTCCCTTATTCAGTGAAAATTAGCAGGTAGAACAGCAGCCCCAAAGGAAAGAAATACAGAATCAATTGAGGAAATTCAGAGATAGAACTGAACGGTTAGGTAAGAATAGAAATGCTTCAGTGATGCTAAAATACTAGAGAAAAGGGCTCAACTGGCCTTACAGCAACTGTAACAGGTTTCCAACTAAACCAGCAATGGCCTTTTCTGACACACTGATCAGCATGCTCAAATAATCTCTTATTTTGGCTGCATTTTGGGTTTTGCTTGCATTTGTTTTGTTGGGTTTTTTCCTTATTCAAGGGAATGAACCACCTCATCTTGAGTTTCAGTACCTACAAGGAATGAAATCTTCACACAGTTTGTTGCTATGGAAATAGTATTTCAAAACTGGACATCTGTTGGTACAAAATCTAGGAACAGCTTAACAAAATAAGCTCTTATTTCTCAGCATCACTTGCTTAGGAGACACATGGACTAAGCACAAGGCTCAGACAGACAACTTTTTGGGGACTAGTCCAAGCAGTACCTCCATAAATAAAAAGGAACATCTAACTTGCCTAGAAAATATCAGTCTCCCACTTTTTTTATGTGCCCCCAAATAATTATGACTGGTATCTATCCAGCCTGACTAAACTCTCCTGAAATGTATCTGTTTGAATTTGATATTCCTTCCAAAAAAAAAAAAACCCAAAACCAAACCAACCCCGTAACACCTACAACTTCTCTTCAGTCTCTAAGATTGAGGGACATGCACTTCTTAAAAAGAAAACTGATGCAAATGAAAAAAAAAAATCATCTATGCTGTACTTGTTCCTGATGTATATAATACAGCCTGTGCCTCTAAGAACATTAGCAGACGGAAAAATTTGCCACAGTATTTCTTTCAAGACATTTTATATGAAGACTGCTTTTTTGTCTTGAAAGACCACTCAAATTCTTCATGGCTAAAACTAATACACTACAGCAAACCTTTAGGACTATTGACCTTTAATTAATTCCCCTAGGGCAGCCCTTCACACCTTCAATGCTTCCCCCCCTGCATCAGTTTTTGAAGCCAGACTGTTACACACTGAAATTCTATCTTCCACATGCAGGAGATGGGAAGGTTATTAAAAAAAGAATAAAACAAAAAGTCTAAGTTGTCTAAAGTCACACTGGTCACTAAAGAATTCTTCTAATTCAATTATAATGATTGATTAATCTTGAATTTGCACTCTATTCATTAAGAAATACAACTAGTACAGCAAGCATTTTTAAAGATGTGACTGTCAGATCCCTTCAAAGTAAGTATTCCTGTAGATAATGAACAACATTTTTTTATCTTCTTTAAATCCAGTCAATAGCTTTATCATTCTAACAAGAATTTGAACTGTCAAGGTTTGCACAGAGGATGAAAAACTGAAGTCTGGAGGAACTACCAGTTATCTTAGGGAAACAAAGAAAATTAGGATTTACAGCTGTCCTGGATGTGAAAGAGATTTTCAATCACTGAAAGACTTTGATAGATCAGATGCACTTCTCAGCAATCGAATAACTCCTCTTCCTTGTACAACACTTATTCCACAAGGGGAGGTCTTCACACCACACGGAGAATCACCTATTAAATTAAATACAGTTTGCACATCAAATCAGCCTTTAAAGCTTGCATAAATTAATGGCATTCTTCTGCATATGCTGTGGAGCTGAACCTGTTCAAAAGCTCAGGCAGATCGTGTCCTCTACAAACACCAAGACCCTAAGATCATGCTTTCCAGGTGGAACAGAGTTTAATTCAGCATCAATCTGTACGCAAGAAATCAAGCTACAAACTCAGAATTCTTACAGTTATCTTGTAAACCTGATTCTGTTCCTCTGAAGGTTAGCCATGAGCTGCCCAGAGAACTGAGCTCAGAGGCCTTCTAGTGAAAAAATCCTGTCTGCAAAGAGGCTTTACAAGAGCAGTCTTCATAACCAAGTCGTGACAGAACACTTGCAACAAGGACCAGCTGAGCCTGTACATACAATGATTAAAATACTCTCCTTGCTCTTAAAACATGGTCCTGCCTCAAAACACCTGGGCATATGAAAATCTAATTTCTACTCCCTTTTTTGCTACATAAAGCCAGAGCAACGTTTGTAAGAAAAACTAAATTTTGAGAGACTCTTTTGACCCTAAGATTCTGCCCAGTAAGGAAAGGCAGCTCTTCATGCTTGGGCCTTCAGAAATTCAGTGAAATCCATACACAAGAATAAGCACAGCTCATGCAGAGCTGTGCACTACTTACAGGCAACATCTAAGGCCAGAAATTTGAAAAAGCAACAATTGGATTAAGTTTAAAGATCTCTTTCCTCTTAAAAAATGTGAACATTTCAAACTCACGATTAGAAGGGACAAACTCTTGATCCTGTCTTGGAGAACCCAAAGGTTTGTCACTTCCAGAACTCTCAGCTTTCGTTTTCTGTATGAAAAAGTAAACATTCAAAATAACATATACGTGTCTGCTAACATGAAATATACACCACTAATCCATCAAACCTATGAATTATGGTCAAAACCTGCAAGTTCATCCGTCTGCCCAACACATGTCACAAAGGACAGCATCCAAAGACAAAACAGCTCACCTGAAATTGGCAACTGGAAATAAATCAGCGTATCAAGTGAAAGAATCTGACCTGGATATGCCCAGCATCCAGTTTCACAATCCTGGTATACGTGCTTTGATCACAATCAGAGTCTTGCAGAGGGAGATGAGCTGCTGTTAGTGGGACTCCATACACACTACCAAAAGATTTACTGATGCAGTAACTTGACCACAAAAAAAAAGAAAACAAGAAAAGTTTGGCTAAGAGGGCTGTAACACTGATGTTTAACAGCACAGCATTTTATAGTCTTCAACTGGTAAACAAAACCAACCAGGGCCTGAGATGCACAGAGCAGATGCCAGAGGGCAGAAGGACTTCATGGCAGCACCCCTGCATCCTTCCAAGACCACCAGTCTGTTCTACAACTAGACATGAAATAAAAACAAAATTGCTTCCCCGCATTATCAAATGCATCACTTAGAAGTGTGAAAAGCAACTTTTTTTTCAGGGCATGGCAGTCCATGACGAGTTTTTTGAAAGAAAGACTATTTATTGTTGTCTCTCTAAGTGCTATTACTGCTGTCAACTGAGATGATAAACGGCGTTTCCTCATTTCCCAACTATTTACTTTCCCTTTCTCCCCACCAAAAAGATCACAGAACCTGATGTGTATGTATACATTATATGTCAGGCAGTATGAAAGTTTTCAAAGGAGAGACATCCTAGAGTATACTGAGAATACTTCTGAAGATAAAGACTGAATTCTAAGGTAATTAACACTTTTCTTAACACTGCAATGCTAACAAAATAAAAGCCATCATGCTGGAGACAGCTCCTTAGCAATACTCACCCAATTTTCTTACAGGATGCCAGAGCACAGCAGATGATATCATTCTCCTCATGCCACTTGCACCTACATGAAATGAAGTTCAGGCTTATTTCAGAAGCACCTACGTTGTTAATCAACAAGAACACTTGGTCTGGTCAGATGAACAGGAACAAATATTAAAGATGGTATATTTTTGTTACAGTGACCACGTAGTACCTTTAAAATTTCACAGGGTTCAATAGCTTTGCCCTAAGTAGTTTATGCAGAGTTTAAAGCTCTGTTTATCAGGAAACCTGCTCCATACTGCGGTGGGAGGCAGGGAGAAAAAGAGAACCCTAAGAGGCAAGTGGAATTTAAACCATTTGAACCATTTCAAGTTTCCCATTAATGTGAAATAGTTCCTCATAGCATAAACATCCTTACTTTCCTCTCCAAATGTGTGTTTGAAAGCAGATTTTTCCATTCTCCTTAAGGTCCCCCTCTAGTGTGAAGATACTCATGGAAACAACAAACTGCCCGACTATAAAAAGACAAAGTGACACTGATGACCCCAATGGATCTTAAAATCCATATTCCAAGCAGACTTCTGAGAATAATTTATATGTTTGGTTTTTTTTAATCTACTGAAACTTAAGATCAAGTTATTGGTTCTTAAATCAGCAGCAGAGGAAACTAATTAGAGTCTATTTCTAAATCAACTGCATAATCACCCAGTATGCTCCTGCAACACCGCAAGCAAACACCACTTTTTGTACAAACGCAGAAGAATCTGAAAGCACATTTACACAAAGAACCACCCAACACACCTGGTATTACTGGAGAAATCCCACAGGCAGACATCCAGTTTTCTATATACCCAGATCTTGGATGGCTCCTTTTGGTATTTCTTCTGGTACAGTTTTGTAATCAGGTCTTCTACAGCAAAAAGCTCCCAATGGCTCTCAATGCCTACAGTCCAGTGAAAATCCAGGCCAGGAGAACAGGAGTCAGTGAATATTCTGCTCAGCTCATTTCTCAGTCAGCCACTGTTCACTGCCCAGCCTCTTATCATAGCATCAAAGCTCCAAGTTATTCCACCAGTGGTTTTAATAAAACCTGGCTTCCTAGAAAGCGGTGGGAGAAAGGAAGGAGCACGCAAAGCAGTTCTAGCTATCAGCACCAGCTTTTATGAAAGCTTTGAGACAACGCTTTTCAGACAGCTGTCCATGATTACACACCCCTTATTTCTGGGGGGAGAAGGGGAAAAAGAAGCACAAAAACTATCCATTTCCTACCTGTTAGGCTGGCCATTCGACCGAGACACCAGTTAATCCGGAACCTGTCATTAGACTGGAGGAAAGAAAATCTCTGTCATCTCAAAGAAGTACAGTATATAATTCTGACACTGCCATGACTTCTGACTAGGTCTGAGAAAGTCACCTCCAAGCCAAAATTGTTTCCAGGACTGAATGTAATCTTCCTGACAACTATCTTGAAGAGGAACCAAATTTCATGCATATTTCTTCAGAGCCCTACAGTTATAGATGGAGCCCAAGATCTTGGCCCTCCCTACCTTTTTAAGGGTTAAGATTAGGTTTGAATTGAATTGAAACATAATATATCTGTAATGAAACTTCAACATCTCTGAATCCTAACATTTCTTTCTGTTCCCCGGAAAATGAAACTTGAGCAAAAATTTAAGACACGTGTTATTCTCATGGGGAAAAGAGTCACGAAAACGTAAAAAAAACCCCTTCAAAAAAGCAGGATTTATGACTATTATTGAGCACAACCAATTTAAGTCAAATCTTAGGAGCCCTTAACTGAAGTCATAACAATGTCAGAGAACAATAGACCCTGTTCATCAGTAGATTAGAGCCAGAAGTGCAGGCTGAAAATAAGAAGGCAGAAAAATTAGGTCTCTGCTTTATAAAAAGGTTGGCTTCTAGAGGCCATTTCTTCCTGCATGGAACTAGGACACTTTGGAAAGACTGTCTTTTCCCACTTATATGCACACTGATTAGGTTTTAGGGTGAAGTATCTCCTTAGTCATCCAACAGAAGCTGAGCTTTGACCTTGACCATACCCTGCAGAAGAAGCGAGGCTGAGCACCTCTGGCTGGCTGGGCAAACTCAAGAAGTTCCCGCAGGACAACTGCGTAACAAGAACGAGGGAGGTGAAATCCAGACATAGGGATCTTATGAGTTTCATCACCTAATGGAGGGGGAAAGGGAGATAGGAAAAAAAACCCAACAAAAAAACACAAAGTTATGAGAAGTCCAGTTTCCTTAAGAGATACAATTCCCTCCTCCTTTTTAATCTTTCAGTACACATATATGTACTCACACAAACACACACACTCCTTTTCTCCACAGACAGGGCCTGTGATTAAGCTACCAAAACCTCGCTTCTGTCAGCGGGTCTGGGCTGTGAGCAAACACTCACGCTCTTACCCCTTTCAAAAGGCCATTATCCAAGTATTAGACGTAGGAAAACACGGGCCAAGGTTGTTCCCTCTGTACACAAGGAGAGGAAGTGTCCTAATACAAACAAACTGGAGTATATAAACATTACTGAGAGTCACAAAGGAAACAGGCAGGCCAAGCCAGACACAACGATGGTGTAGGTATTTTAATTTTGTTATATATGTCAAGCTACTAAACATAACTTTTAACGATAAAGCAGTATCTTTGAGTTACTTGGTGATTAATTATCACTTCATGCTGAAGATACGCACAAGGACTATCAAGACTTACAAAACATTTGGACAGAGATCAGATAAGCTGGGTCTAAGCCTGCACACCTTTGCATACCATTCTCTTCTCCATTAATACTCACCAGCAGCCTGGCAGTGGTACCGAAAACCACGTGGTGGTACTTCTGCAAAAAAAAAGGAAAATGTACGATCATCATCCAAAACCACCACCAACAGATCCTTAACTCTCAACTCCACACCACAGCTTCATATACAGAAAGGAACAGCTTCATCTTCCCTTGTGGACTTGTAAAAGTGCCACAACCATTTTTGGAAAAGTTATTTTCAGTTATATGCATTTAAAAAAACCAAAGTGCATCATATAGTGTGTTTAGGTCCAACTAAGATAAACAGTCACTGACATGAAATACAAAACACAAACATGTGAAGGTCCTCCTGGATTTAGCCTACCCTCTTTGAAGTTACATGCAGTTCTGACACTAATTTTCTTCAGAAACAATCAACATTGCTCTGATATTTCAAGGAGTCTGACCACTTATGGTCAAAGAAATAAATCTGTCTTAATACCAGAAGTCTAATCTGCACAGCAGTGACACCCTCTCACCCCAGTACTTCTCTGACTTTCTTGGAACTCACCTGGATCTATGAAGTGGTGGAAATCAGCCGTGATTCCATCCTGTAGGGAGTACTTAACACACCCAATCTCACAGGGAAGGAAGCGCTGCTCGCACTGGGGTGGCAGCTTCCCATAGCTGTAAATGTCCAGGAAGTAGAAGACGTCTGCAATCACATCTGAAAGAAAAAGAACAAAACCACCTTCAGACAAGCTACAGGTCTCACCTCATCCATGGAAAGCTTTGGTGAACTGTCTCCTACAACTGGGTGAAGAAGGGTAACAACCAAGCAAAACACACAGCTCTTCCTCTGTATCCAAGAGGACAAGATAACAACACTTATATGGAAAAGTCAGGCACACTGGTAGGGCTGATAACACTTTCCAGGGATGCTACTCTGTGTAGAGATTAGGCAAAAAACCCAGCAAATAAAAGCACAAAAAAAAGAGCCAATCTCCAAACCCACAAGATGTTAAGAGGCCTGGAATCCAACAGGAACTATTATTCCATTTAAGGATATGTCTCTTTGCCCTTTCTGAAGATAAGGTTAGGAAAAAACCAGATCAGTAGCTGCAAACAGCCTCCCAAGCTCACCTTGGTAGCTTACACCACTTAAATGAGTTGGTAGCAATCTTGTGGGGCAAGACGATGAGAAGTTAATTAAAAGGATTGCTTCTCCTCCACCAAATGAGCTCCCAAAGAAAGCGGCAAGAATACCCAACACAAATATTAAGAAATAGATTCATCATCTACTAATTTAAAAAGTATCCAACTATGAAACATGTTTTACAATACACCTTAATCCTTCTCTTTATGACTGTCACAGTGTCCTCACTGAAATTTAATGTAGCTATTTAATCCTTACTCTAAACTTCCGCCCCTCACCAAAAAAATCCTACTTGCTCTACTGAATAATAAGAGATGTGTAACTGTCTTTACACATAAATAATTTTGTATGCCAGACTTTAGGACACTCAACACCAGTTGTTCTAAGCTTGAATGGTCATGCTCCCCTATGTGGGTCTTAAACTGTACAAACTGTGGGGTCATAGCAAAGAGACCTCTCCTACCTTATGAAAAAATGGATATAGCTACAGGGAACCACACAGAACTTTAACTGAGAAATATTAAGAGCAGCATCATGAAATGTATCTCAATTATCCTTTATCATTATGTCTCTCATTCAGCTGAAAGATCAATTGTGTCAGCTCAAGCCAGCATGATCAACCCAATCAAATCTGCATCACAATGACAGGGGAGCATGACCCCTGGCACAGAGGGCACTAATAAGTATTTCACTTTTTATGGAGCTACTGTTTCTTGTTCCCCCATAACCATGACAACATGAAAACAGTTCAAGAGACTAAGGTAAAATGCTGGAGCTGAGACTTAACCACACAGCAGATACAGCTTGTATGAATTGGCTTCCTGACTTACCTTGTAAGCACTACCTTTTATCATTTTTCAGAATAACATAATATTTATTGGGTAGAAGATTACAAATGTGTTCACTACTCAACTCCAATTAGAACATCCATTTGAAGACAGGGTACAGGTAAGAAAGGTCTGGTTTTTGAGAATTCTTTCAATAAGGAAGCAAGTCAGGGTGTTATAAAGGCACTGACAGAGTGCATATTCCCTCTTTTATTCTCCCAGTGAGGCCAGGCCCTTGTTTTATTTAATACCTCTACCATACAAATGCTGAACTTCGATACTTAACAATTCTTCACCCTTTGAAACTGGTACAAGTATTCTTTTATGCTGAACTTGGATTAGGCCTTGTCAAATCATAAATGTAGGGCTTGAAAAACTACCTTTTCCTTAAAAATCTTGAAATAACTGTTAAGAAACTGTTAGTGGCTATACTCCCGCTGACCTAAAAAACAGAGGATAGAATTCTTGGAGTTTGGGGGGGGGAAGGGTACTTGTGCTGCCTTCCCTCTACCTTCTACAGCAGTAGCCCAGTAGTGTAAAACAAAGCACAGATGGCTTTTAGCAAAATGTAAACATTCTTTGTATAGGTACCACTGCGAACACTCTCACAGGGCAAGCTCTCATCTACCAGGATCAGCTGCTTTAGGATCACCATACCCTGATCATTCTTCCAAGACAGAACACAGGCATCTGGCAAAGGAGCAGCACTGGGCACCTTTGTGGTCAGAGGGGCAGGAACTGGATCAGGCCGATTACACATCTGGAAAAGATGAGAAAGTTAAAAAAAACCTCCCAACAACAAAAGAGTCTTCTCGCCCCAAACAAAGTCCTTCAGCTCCTTGTATCACAGGAAAATGCAACATCCACTAACAGCTGTGGTCAGGTGAAACAGTTTATATATAAAAGCACCTGCATACTTGTAGGCCAGAAGGCAGGATTTCCCTTCAGTACCTTCGTCAACCCATTACAACTTTAAAGAACTACAGCTAAATTTACAAAAGGTAAGATATATATATATATATAAAAATTATTTTCTTAGGTTCAACCACTTGTCACAGGCAAGGAACTCTTCAAACTGGAATTTAAAACTTTTTTCCAGAAGTTTTATTAAAAAAGCACCTGGCACACGTGTTAGTTGTCTTTGACTAGGAAACAGGTTCATGAAAATCTGATAAAGCCTTAAGGAAGTCATTGGATTGCTCTGAAAATCCATTCACGAACAATAAGCTTTTAATAGGACGGGAAAAGAAACCTGGCAGGCTTACAGAATCTGATCATTCAAACCCAAATTGGGAATAACATCCACACCCAGGTGCACTGATTGCAGATAACCATCTCAGCCAAAGTTAATTGGTTATCAGTTTAAACTGCCTAAAATAAAATGAGGAATTATTCCTATTTGAGTAAACTGTGGCCACTTCCAAAAGAGGAACATGAGTTTTAACTTCACTAAGTAACTCTGGTTGTCTGTGTACAGGGCTGTGATTAATAAACTGAGATCACATAATCTCATCTACACACATTTCCCTATTTCCACTGGCAAGCAGTAAGGACAGTGATCTTTATTTTGGCAAAGCAATTATTCCTGTCCCTGATTACAGTCTTCTAAAATGCTACAGCTTGTGGAAGGAAATACAGAAGCCTCCATTTATGACTTACCTGCCATTTCACTTAGTTCTCTATGGTAGATAAAAATGGAGTTTCGTTAATTACACACCCTCAGCCTGCTAAATGACACAACGATGATCACATTTTAAACAGCTTCTTCCCAAACAGGCAGGCCTCCCAAATCAGAAAACACTGCCTAGCATCTCCCTTCTAATCTAGATCGACTAATTCAACTACTCCATATTTACTACTTACTCCAAACTGCAATCATTCTGTCATTCCCTCTATCACCATGTAAGTGTTTTGAAGTCCTGGAATTTATCCTCACCGTTAATTCATAGTTCACAGTCATCATCTAGTAACAGAGCATGAAGAAGTAAATGCAGTACTATCCATTTACTCAGTCAGGCTCTTTCCTTGGACACACAAGTTTTCACACTACCAAGAAAGACTGAAATAAAATAAGCTTTCTGACACCTCCTATAATTCAAACTCTTAACTAACTCTGCTTCAGTGAAGTGCTGGGAGAGGAAAAGAGACAGAAACAAATAAACAAGAGACATACACACACACCTTTTCAAGGCAGTAAATAGTAGAAATTACCTGTTTAGCACCATTTCCAACCACAACCACACACACTCAGCTTAACCCAACTGCCTACTTCTACGCTGTCCTCCATAATAGTAATACTACTCTCTCCAATATCCAACCAACCTAAAAATAATGGCAAGGCGTAATTGTTCTATTTGTGCATAGGCTGCAACATTTCATTGACCTGGTTCACCACACAGCTCCTCGAGAACAACAAATTAGCTGAGCTGCCTCTAAGATGTGCTTTCAGACCATCAGACAGAGAAGTACCTAAACCACTGACACCCACAAAGCAAAAGCAACATGAACTTACCATACGAAGTAACGCCAATTTACAGTATAAACTAAAAAAAGAAAAACCCAACTAAGTCAGGCACTACAAAATACTGTTAAAACTAGGGTGCTGGAGAACTACATTTTACTTGGTAAAAGAGCCCAAAGGAACAAGCTGTGCTGGTTTAAAGAGTTATAAAGTATTTTTACCTTCAACTCAAACCAGAACAATTATCTGCATAACCTTCACAATGGTATGAACTACTACCGCAACCATAAACTCCAGAGTCTGGAGGCTGCGGAGAGCAGGTGGAACTTCAGTAGCATCCTATGGAACTGATCGCACACAGCCCAACACCATTTACTCCTCCCTCTTATTGAGGGCGTTCCATTCTCAGCGCTCACCTCCTTTACTGTAGTCTTCTGAGAGCGTTTCTTGCTATTCCATTTACGAGCCTTCTCGGCATACACTGTCTTTTCTTCCTCTGTCAGGGACTTGAAGGAAAATTAACTGTTACAAAAAGGTTTCTACCACCTTCTGCTAGTAGCCCCACAAACCATTTCCAAAGGACATTGCCAAGACTGACTCAAAACACTTCCAGCCGCCTTTTTTCCTAACAACGTCGTAATCCTTGATTCCAAACACCCGGCAAGGTAAAGGTGAAGGACATCCGAGTGAGGGCAAGCCACAAACAAGAGACCTCCTGGGCCTACTCCTGCCAGCCAAGGCTGCCACCGCCCCGCCCGCGGCACACGAACCAGAGCTGACCCCGCGCCGAGAGAAGAACGGCGCAGCCACCAGAGCCCACTCAGCGGGGCCACCTGAAATGGCGCCCAGCCGCCCTGCCCGCCCACCCTCCAGGAAAGGCCCCGTCGACCCCCCGCCCTCACCATCCACGCCGGGGAGCAGTAGGGGACAGCGTCCGCCACACGGGCCACGGGCAGCCCGTGCCGCTCCAGCTCGGGCAGCTGGTCGTGCACGAAGCACAGAAAGGCGCTGCGGGAGCCGCGGTGCTGCGCCATGGCCTCGCCGTCGGGCGCTCCCCACACGCGGCAGCAGCGCGGCGCCTCATGAGGGGCGGGCGGGGCGGCGCCCGCGCGCTTCGGCGGCAAGGGCGGGGCGGCCATGACCGCAATGGCGCCGCCCGCCTGCCCCGCCGCGGGTGGCACAGTGAGCTTGGGCCGTGCTCCCGCGTTTGGGCTTTGCGTACTCCTTATCAGCGATAAAGGAGGCTTACCAGTGGGACAGATAGCGGCCAACAAGCTCTAAGGATCACAAAACCGTAGAACGTTAAAGGGTTGGGATGGACCGCAAAGATGATGTCGTTCCGGGCGGGGCGGGCACCAGACCAGGTTGGTCAGAGCTCCGTCCAGCCTGGCCTTGAATGCTTCCGGGGATGGGCAGCTTCCCTGGGCAGCTTGTTCCTGTGCCTCACCACCCTCACAGTAAGGAATTTCCTTCTTATATCCAACCGAGATTTCCCGTCTTTCATTAAGTGAAACAAGATATTGTATGTCGGTAGAACCAGATGGTGCCCTTAGTCAAGGACATCCTGGAGCTAACAAGCTCTGTGGGGGAAATAAATCAAGGCGTTGATGTATATATTGCCACCTTGGAAAAAAACTCAAGGTCCATGTGTCCTATAGAATCCTAAAATCATCAAGGTTGAAAGAGACCTTTAAGATGACCCAGTCCACCCATCAACTCAGCACTATCACTGTAACCCGTAAACCACAAAACCCTGTCATCCCGTGCCAGATCCAGATGCCTCTTGAACACGTCTGGATACAGCTGAACTGCCTTCATTATAATATTAAAAATCACACCTCCAGGCCAAAAAGACCCCTGCCCAGGTGAAGACCCTTCCCGTGAGCGTGCACAGGAGTCAGGTGAGATGATGTAATTTGTATGGTAATTATTAACCAGTCATACTTGGGAGGTTACTGACACAACATTTTTGTGTATAAGTAATGGCATGGAAAGCCCAGTGGGCTGCGCTTGATTTGTGGAATACCACCAAGCACCCAGGCTTCTGCAACTCCAAAATAAGTAAGTAATCTATGTCTCTCACAAGTGTGTAGTTATTGGTTTGTTGCACACCACGTAGATGAATCTGAATTTTGTGGACAACAGCCTTACAGCAGGTCCTGATGAGAGTGTGTCAGGGCTGCTTTTTAAAAATTATTATTTTTTTTTTAATGTTCTTTGGGTGCTGAAGGATAAGAAATACCCCTTGGGAGCAGGAGCTTGTACCAGGTTCAGGAAGGAGTGGGGGAAAAAGCAGAGACCAACTTCAAGTGCGAACCCTGGGTTTGGTTTTGAGATATGTGGCAGAAAGTGGAGGAGGTGAGTGGGCATGTGTGCACTTGGAAGGGCAAATTTGTTTATTAAAAATTATTTGGGAGCTCATGTTACACGAAACTGAGGCTGCTGTTCAGACTCTCTTTTTGTGGTTTTGGGTTGCTTTTTGTGGTTGTTGGGGTTTTTTCCTTTCGTCTATCTCATTGACATAACTGACACTTCCTTCAGTGAAAGTGCATAGGGAACCACAGTTCAGATAAAATAAAAGCTGGAAATAATCTGATCTGCATCATTTTGATAAGTGGCACAGAATTGCTTCCTGGCTTAAGTTTTCTATTGGTCTCTCTCAAAAATCAAATGATCTTCACTGGCCATAGTAAAAAAAAAAAAAAAAAAGAAGTTAGCAGGGCTATAGTCACAGCAGGTCAGTAATCACAATTGGCTTTAAAACAAAGTTTAATCAGTTTGCAGAAATCTGTTTGCCTGAAACAGAGGACCCTACATCTGACATGAGACAGGGTTACTGAAGTGGCAATATTGGCATGGGCCCTGATTTACTTCTGGCCTGGTTTTCCTTGTCCAGGGCATGTGATGTCTCCCACATTCCTCACTGTTCCCCTGTCTGTTGGGGAATCTCCTTCAGCATTCATCTGCTTCTCACACAGCCATCTTCAGTGGAGTTAGTTCAGACAGTCTCAATGAAAATAAATAGTGCAGCACTGACTTGGAAGATTCTTTGCAATTCTCCATCCCAGAATCCTCTTGAATTTACTGTAAACTTAGACATGGGGATGAAAACAGCGATGAAACGCGTCCATGCATTTCCAGATCACTGGAAAAATCAGCCTCTTTTCCTCAGTCTAGCCACTTTTTTTCTTCTCTGGGTAAGTCTGCTTAGCTCCAAAGGAGGTAGCTGTTGTTTAGGCTTAAATCTTTGACTTAACTGATTATGTTTGTCAATGCTGGAACTGCTGTCAGGTAAGGTCAGACCAGATTGCTCTTACATCTCCCTGGTGGCTGGTTTCTCTGAGGGTTAAAAAATGCTGCCTCATTCTAGAGGCTGTTCTGTCTTGCTCAAATCTTGTGGAACACTTTGGTTTCTGTTCCACTTAGGCAGTTTGCTGTTAAACATACAGGAGGAGTCAAGCACGTCATTAAAAATGTAGAAAATCGTGATGTAACCTCAGTGAGAACAGGTAAGCATTTTTAAAGTCACTTCTACTGCTGTGGAAAATAATTTCTATTCCAGTCTAGTTCCAGATACATTAATGCAAAGTCTCTGAGGAGAGACTGCAAGAATTGACTTGTATCTTGTAAATACAAACATCTGCACAGAGCCTAGTTCTTTCAGGCAGAAAGGCAAGTGTTTACTGTTACATTACTGTAAGAGTTGTTGCTAGGAGTGCATCTGTGCACTTGTGTTTTATTTTTCTTCACAGCATATTCTTTTCTCTCGTGTGCAGCTTTGGGACCCACCCTTCAGCAGCCCTTCCTTTTAAAGAAATTCAGATAATGTGTGCATCAACTGTTTGAAAAACACAAGGCTCCAGTGATAGCTCTCCTAGGGCTAGAGGTGTGGTTGGAAAATAAAATTCATAAGCAGTAGAGAGAGAAAGGATTTTCCTATGTGGGGTGGGGGGTCAGATTAAAAAAACAGGGAACAGATCATCTTCAGAGCATCATACCATCAGTATTCTTCCCCAGGGCCCTGAGGAGAGCCCAGTGCCTCTGAAGAAACTCATGTTTCAAATCTTCATTTGTCTGCTGTTTAACTTAGTGGGCAAAGGACTTTTCTGGACCATTTACACTGATTTGAAAATAACATTTGTAGCACTGGGGCCATTCCAGCAGATAACAACAAGTGTTGTGCCAGTATTTATATATTACTTGTTGGTTGGTTTTTTTTTTTTCATTTAAGTGCTTAATTAAATTAATTAATATGCCAACACTCTGAGTCCTAGGTACCTGGCCTTGATAAATGGTCCAGAAAACTCGTCTGCCAGCCTGTGCTTTTCCATCAAGGCATGGAGTTTGGCAGTGTCTCAAAACAGGGTCTAGGTACCCTAGTACTATATAGACAGAAAAACTATCTGAAATTTCTCTGACAGTAATGTATTTTCATTCATTTGGGATTCAAGACTATAATCTTTCCTTGCAGTTTTTTGTCAGAAAGAATGACCAAAGTTATTCTAAAAAGCGTGGCAGTGACTACATCTGCTGTTCCCCACTTACCTGCTGGTCTGGGGCTACAGCACTCTCCCACCAAGGGAAATATTTGGTGTTTATGTTGGAGGAATCAGGCCAGATCCATCAGCCCAGGAGAGGCGTGGCTGATGTAACTCCACGCTCCCAGGTCCAAGTGAAGGGAGGTCAAGTATGTATTCCCAGCCTAACCCAGCTCCTCCTGTGGTTTTCCCATTACAGATGAGCCATCCTCTCCCCCTCCCTGGCTCCCAGGGCACGCCACCTTCCCACAAAGAGGTCCAGCTGGATTGTTACTAACGCTGTCACACTCGCTCCCTCCTGGCACCACTGACGTGAGGGCTTCTGACCGCCGGTCCGCTCTAGAGGACAGTAATCCTGGTCACTCCCTCGGGGCTCTCCAGCTGCTGGCACCCAGCCACACCAGTGCCTGCAGTCCAGGCCCAGCTGCTGGCACCCAGACCATCATTCACTCCAGCTCCTGGCCCCAGGGCCACATAGGGGCCCTATCTGCCTGCAGTCCCACTCCAAGTGCTGGCATTTAAGTCGATTTACTCCTGTCTGTCCAGTCACTGCCACCCAGGCATGTGGACTCTCCAACGCATGGCTTGACTGAAGACTGGCACCAGACCCCCATACACATGGACACACCCAAAACAGAGAGTTGTTCACTCAGAAAAAATTATAAAGGAATTTAATAAGAAGAAAGGAACGGGCTGCTTATGACAGATAAGCACATCACCCAGATAAGCAAACTCTTCACACACCAACTGGCTCTTTCTGTCCTCTTATCCATCTATTTCCCTTGCTTGTTCCTTCCCAAATCAGCTAGATCTCTGTCTATTTCCCTTTGATTCCTCCCTTAAGCATCCCACAAAGAGTCCTATGCAATCCTTAAATGCTCTTCCCTTGCATCCTCTAACGAGTCCTGTATCCATAGGATGCAATCCCCCTCAGTCTTAATGTTGCTGTGGTGTTGACTCATCTTGGTAGGTTCCAGTCTCCACCCCGGGGCCGAGGCTTTCCTGGGACAGCCCTGGGAAGAGCCTGGAATGGTTTTTCCTTTAATCTGAGTTCCTATCTGAGGGTTCCCATCTGCCATTGTGTCCCTGTGCTCTTTGGACTTGTGAAAATGGGCCATTGATGGGCTTTTGTGATGGGTGTGGGAGGAGCCAGGGCAGGGTGTTATCTGGGCTACAAACCACCCAAGTGGCATTGTCTCTGTGCGCTCTTTTTGTGTGTTTTGGAGACAAGCTTTTGTCACATAATCTCACAGCTGATTTCTTTCTCAGCCTGGTTATGGAGATTTTGAAACCTACAAATTCTCTGGAGAGTGATACAAAGTGGAAACCAGTAATTATTATTGTTTCACATGTAATGCGTAAACATCCCAGGGATGAGAGCCTGCAGGCTTCCCTTCCCCAGGTGAATGATTTAACCAGTCAGCTACAGCTGCCAGCTTTCTCTTTTGACCTACTGAATCTGGGGTTTCTTTCTGAACAGTGCCACGACTGCAAGAGGAGTGCAGGGTGCCTTACACCTCACCTATGTGATCAAGGATGTGACTTTGAACACGTAGGAGTCGGGAGGCCGTTTTACAAAAGCTAAGCCATATCACCCTGCCCTGGTCCCATGCCTGTCTTTGCAGGGTTTTGCTGAGTGTTGGACCTATTGTGAATGTCCTGGACCAGGCCTCTCGGGTGGTATCGGCACCTTTCTTCCAGGTTTCGCAGGGAACTCAAGTGAGAGCTGATAATGCTTCTGTCTGCTCTCCAGAAATGGTAGCATTTGTGTTGGGGGTTAAAGTGCAGCAGGTCATGGAATTACTGTAGGATGCACAGGACTTGCTGGGCAAGTGCTGTAACCCTGGTGACCAGCACATCCCAGAATCACTTAACCTGATACATGGCAACCAGCTTCCCAGGTGTGCTACAGCTGCATCCCCTCTATGCCATCAGTTTCAAAGATCTTTAATGCCATGGCTCCAGTGAAACCACCACAATGTTCTAAGTATCCTGGACAAAGTCTGGGAAATCCTTAATATCTGATAAGACCAGATTTTCAGGGTAGAAAACAAGCACCTGGCTGTGACACCCCAAATGCCTTGCCTAGGGTGTTTCTTAGACATCTCTGTGCTCAGGACTGTCTGGGCATGCAGAGAAGGAAAATTGGAAGCCTTTAGGCAACTTTGACAGTGCATGTGTGCTTTCAGTCTCAATCTGCTGCTGAATGAGGGTGTTTTAGATTTGAGTTCTAAATGTTAGGTACCAAAAATTTTCCGAAGTCTTGTTTTGGATCTGGCCCTAAGTAGGATGACCTGAGTAGTTACAGACCTGTCAGAGTGACAGGGATCCCAGGCAAAAGAATGGAATCACTGACACAGGATTTGCTTCAAGAATGAATTAAAGAAAAGTAACGTAATTAATGCCAATCAGCATGGGTTTGCAGCAAATAGACTCTGTCACATTGGTTTGTAATTGCATCAAAAAGATACTAAGTGTGGTTACTAAAGGTAATGCATTCAGACACGTGAAGCATGTGACTCGACCACACAACACTGAATCAAGGACACAGATTTATGATACAAAGACCATCCAGTCCCTGGTTAAAGCATTAGCTTAAGATGTCTCAAAATGTAATTTTAAATGAGGAATTGCAATCACACTTTTTATGAAGATCTTTCTTAGGTTGTTTCTTGGCTGCATACCTCTAAATACTTGCTGGTACCTTTCAAGGAAACATAACAGTCACCACAGTTACTTGCAAATAATCCAAAGTTTGAGGGAATACTTAATAAGGTAGGTGCGAGAGTGGGATATCCACCAAAGAGAGGCTTCCTGTGTGATGCTATGTCATACTAGCAGCATGATCCCTGAGAAGGATAAACAAATATTAAGCAGGGATGATGATGCTGTAATACTTCTGCTTTCATGCTTTTAACAGCTGGGCCTGGGATGCCCTCTCCAGTTCTGATGTTAGCTTAAGAATATAGCAAACTAACAGTCTGTTGAACTTCCAGAGAGGGTGTTAAGGGTGCTTTGATCACAGCCTGCTGTTACCTCTTCAGAAATGCCTTAAGAGTGCCCTGCCTTCTGGCTTGGCAATACTAGAACGTGAAATTAGATTAAATTAGGGGCAGGGTGAGCTCCCTTCCAACCCAAAGTAATCTAGGATTGGTTTTTGTAACATACAGGCTGTAGTTCAAACTAATCGATGTAGTGTGGCAAAGTGATGTGGCCTATTTTATTAAGAAAGCTGGATTGGACAGTCACAAAAGTCCAGGTTGTGAACTCCAAGTCCTTGAAGGTATTTTTGCTGCCCACAGTTTCTCTACAGCCAAAACTTTAGAGGGTTTAACAGCTTGTTACCTCCTAGGTTATCTGTAGATATGCAAGCAGAATTTTTTCCTATTGTGTATTTTTGCCTGTGGTGACACACAAAAGATGGTGAGCTGGGATGATTCACTTGTGATCCTGTACCTATATAATTACTTCACAAAACATTATTGCTTACATGCTGTTAGTGTTTTAATGAAAATTTCAGGTTTGCTCTGTAAGTGTAGCAAAAGCATGCTATGATTCTTGGTGTCTAAAAATGAGTCAGGAACAGCATAGGAAATTTATACAGAGGAGTAAATACTATAGGAGGATGCTGTTCTCTTGGGTTCTTCCTAATGCTGAATTTATATTACAGACCTGAAGGCTCATTGTAGTGAGAAAGCCAACTTTCTCCATTAAATATTCTAAACATTTCTTGGTACAAACATCTTGGTATAAAACTGTAAAAGCAGTTTATATGTCCACATCACTCACTCCTGATGTTAATAGGATGTAAAAGCTCTGTATTATTGTGCTATTAAATGTAGCCAGGCAGTTCGGAAAAAAACAACATATACAGAGAGTGCATATATTTCAGCAATGTCTCGCTGTGAAGCTATCAAGGATTAATAAGAGATTCCAGTGTAACATAGCAAACGAGGAAAAGTTTTACTTAGTAGCTATCTGAAGAGACTCACTAAACGCTGGGAACTGATGGTGTGTCACCCAGTAAGTTCTGCGATGTGCTGCTCTCGGTACTAAATTAAGAGAGCAGTGTCTAATGGCTGAATCCAGCATGGCATCCCAGAAAAGCTGTTGAAATCACTGTTTCTATGGAAATTTCTACAAGGGAAATCCAGGGGGCTGAACGGCATGAAACTCTTCATGCAGCAGAGTGGGTTTTCAGAGATGTTGCCGAGAATGGGTCATTCTGACTGAGGTGCTGGTGTAAATCGTTACACGTGGTGGTAACTTAAAACGCTGACTCTGCTTATCCACGGAGGAAATGGCCACAAAAGATTGGTACTGGAAGATGAGACGAGGGAGGGAGGAATTAAGTACTTGGCAAGGAGAGAAAAGAGGCAGCAGCTGCTACAGCATGAGTGAAAATTTGTTTGTTTGTTTGTTTCCCTGTTCAGCTGAATTTGTTCACGATCCCATCGCTTAGAGAACTCCTTCAGGTGGAGTCACGGTATCAGCAGTGAGATCAAACAGTGTCGTAGTGTGATATTCCTCCAATTCCACTAGGGACTAAATTAGGCAGGGCAAACACCGGGAATTTGCTCATCCGGTATCAGGGTTGTCAAGTGACTGAGGGAGATGAAGGTTTAAGTCCACCAGTAAGTTGTTTTTCAAAGGACAGAGGATCCCTGCTGGGCTGTGGCTTGGAGCCATCTGGCTAATTGCATAGGAATTTACCCACCGTTTGAAGGTGAAGTGGGGCTAACTGCAGTCGTGCAGCTTTCTGTCTTAGGCTAAAAGGAAAGACAACATCCCAACATTAACTATTAAGCCAGCTCAGATGTTGCAATCATGAGATCAAAGGTCTGCAGAGATCTGGAACATCTATTCAGGGCCTGGGCATCCATCTTACGTGGATATATACAAATGACAGCTCATGTTAAATGAGAAAGGACCGTACAGTGAGTTTATGAGAATTTCAAAGCAGATATAAATCCAACGTTACATGCGAAACAATGGTGCTTCCTTGTATTGAAAATCTTTCCTTCCTTTGTCGTGAGTCATAAGCCTAGCAAAAGTGATGTATGCCAAATTTATTTGCAAAAGCTGGAGTAGATTAAAAAAGAAAATAACAAAAATCCCAGTAGTAGCTAACAATAGTGACGCATAAGGGATTGTACTGCCCCAGTGTTAAACAGATGAGATAATATCAACATCAACATTGTCTCAGGAAACTCTGGATCACACTCCTGGCCAGCTAAATTACAAAAACGCAAGGAACCAGGATTTCACTTGAAATCTTGAGGGTTATCAGGAAAAATGGTTAGGGGGAGGGAGAGAAAGACAGCTTTGTATTTACCTTTTAGGAGTCTTAGTTCAGCCCATACAAACTTTCATGGAGTATATCCTAGCGATAGGTAATGATGGTGAGGCAGGCCCTCAGCTGATGCAAAGTTATAGTTCCATCTGAATTTTCTGGAACCACACATTGCTGGAGGCTGAATTTGTGGCCCTAATGAGAGTTTCTGCTTTGTCTTCCACCTGCAAGTGTGCACGAAGGCTGTGGGGTGTCAGATCAGTGTGCTGAAGGAGAACATCACTGTGGGCTGCTGCATGTATCCATTATTTAGTGTAACAGGGACTTACTTCTTAATAGTCACTTCTAGCTAGTACTGCAAAACAGTTAAATTCATAATGTATCAGGTCAGAGGAACATCAGGACGCTGATTGGGGTGGGTGTGTATTTTTTTTTAAAGCAATGCTGAATAAAAATAAACTTCCATGTGAAAAATATTTTTAAATAACATTGCATAGCTCCAAATAAAACACTTAAAACAGATAACTGCCTAGGGATTGTCTCCTTGTTTAATTCCATTTTAACTGTGCTAACAGAGGGACTACACCTGTTTGAAAACAACCAAAGATGTTTCAACACATCTTTTATCACAGCAAACATGCTGGTTTGCTTTTTCCTTCAGAAATTATTGATCTTTTTTCATTCGCGCTTTTTAAGAAAAAGCTTATCTTGCCTATAGAGAAGTTCAGTCTGAAAGGCAAAATGATGAGGGCTCTACGAGCACCTGGAAAACACCTGCTAGAAAGTAAACAGCTTGTACAGATTTACTGCAGGCATCTCTGTGCCCCCTGCCTTTAGCAGGAGGACACACCAAGCGCTTTGCTTTAGAAAAATCAGAATCGTTTATGTTTTTTGGCAGATTCCAGATGAGACGAAGTTGGAAAAGTTGGAGACTACTCCCATCTCTCATGTGAATCACTGATGCCTGCAGCATCCCAACTTTGGTTACAAACACCAGCCAAGCCCTCTAAGAAAAGTGCCTGAGGATGAACAACACTCAAAGGGAAGCTGTGCTGGATGCTGTGAATGGGGAGTGCCATTTTGAAAGGTGCTTTTCTCTGGTGCTGAGCCACAAAAGAAAGCATGATGGTATTTTAGCCAGCTCTAGAATGCTATTTTAGCCAACTCTAGGCCCATGAATAATTCCACTGACTTATTAAGTTTTCACAAAAACTTTAAAAGTTTTAAGTACAGTTAACGTGTATCCACGTGGGTTTGTTGCGGCCAGGGCGATTTAATTTCTAAACAGCATCCATATTCTAAAATGTCATTTTTAGCTGCATGTGACCCCTTTCTCACAAAAAGCCCCACAACAAACCAAAAACAACAAAAAAAATCCCTATCCCTTCGGGGTGTTGGCACGAAAACTTAACACCCCGCAACTCGGCTGCCCACTGTTAACAGCCAGAACACCTCCTCACCTAAAATTATACTCCTTCTTTATCTAAAATTACAGTAATTAGTTGCAGTGCCCATGCTGGAAAGTGGAAACCCCAGGGAAATTTAGAACAGGAACCGTCTACGCTCGTTTCCCAAGGTATACACTTGGCTAATTTGGGGAGGACAGATGATCGGCGGGGACATTTTTAAGCGCTTACTAGAGAAGTTGTAAGAACCCCGCTAGGAAGCGGGGATGCCGGGGGCTGGAGGAGTTGCAGAGGAACGTGCCGGGGTGCCTGTAGGCTGAGGAGCGGCACCAGGCAACCGAAACGCGCCTTTGCCGGAGGGAGGGCGGGCGGGAATCNATCGTCCTCCTGTGGCTCGCAGGTAGGGCCGCGGGCGAGGGCACGGGTGTCCCGGTGGCCCCGACGTCCCCGTGCCGTGTCCAGCCCGCCGGGCTTCACGTGAAGGGCGAAAATGGGGAGGTTTTGGGGAGATGCTGCAGAGGGAGCCGGCGTGGGGCCGGGGGCTGCTCGGGGGCGTCCCGCGGTGCAGTTTGCGTAGACTTCGCGGAGAGGGCTGGGGACGGGGGGCGCAGCCGGTGCCTCCTGCCCGGCCGGGGCCGCGGGGCAGGTCCGAGGAGCCCCCGGCGCTTCTCTCCGCGTGGTCCGCGGGGCGCTTCGGCCCCCGCTCGCCGCGGGGCCGCGGGGGAGAGAGCGCGCTCGTGTCGGGGAAGGGGCAGCCGGCCCGGGGGGCCGGGGCGCGGTGCGGGAGGGATGGCGACAAACCCCCGGCTCCCCCGCGCCCGCCCGTGCCGAGCCGGGCCGGGAACAATTGCAGGAACTTCTCCTTTACCCGGTGTCCTGACCGCACATGCCGTCTCAACAGAGGTGCGAGAGGAGGGGGCTGACCTGCCTCTGCCCCGGCTTCCAGGGGGGGCAGAATTCCAGGGGGGCCTTCCCCGTGACGGTGCAGTTGTGCCCAGGCCTTTGTGAGCGCAGGACGGGATTGCCCCCCAGCCCAGCTCGCCCACCACCGCTTGCCCCGCCGGGTCCCGAAGAGGTCGGGCAAGCCCCCCCGAGGGCAGGGGGAGGGGAGCCGGAGAGGCGAGCGGAGAGGGCTCAGCGATGGGGAGAGGGCAGGGGGGACAAGCTGAAAAGGGGCTGGCTTTGAGAGCTGGGCACCGGGGGAAGGAGAGGGTAGGGATTACAGCAGGATGAGAGCGGCGGGGCAGCCGGGAACCGGGGAGAAAGAGAAAGCCCTGTCAGGTCAAGGGCGAGATCTGCCTCCTGTGAGCCGGTGCAGCAGCCAGGCACAGGCAGGAGCAGCAGGCTATAGGAAAAGCTGCAGTAGGATGACTTAGCCAGGCAGGCTGGTTACAGGCTGAAAGAAGAAACAGACACTTGGGTTAAGTGGCATATATTTCCCACTGTCACCAATGTATCCCACAAAAAAGACCTCAGCCTCTTCCCTCTTCCTATTCAGATTTAGGATTCACAAGCAGTAAATTCGGCTTTTAGTCATAACACCTCTCTCCCACCACCCACCCACCCCTTTCCTTGCATTTTCACTCTGAGTCATCTTCAACACCGGTGCCTGCCTACTGCTCCCTTCCAGGGTTTCACGGCCTCATCTGGGGCTTCAGCAGCTTCCAGATCATCCTCCCTCCCTTCTCTCCCTTTCTCCTTCCCTGCCATTTGGCTGCTTCCAAATGTATCCCACTTCAGTGAGTTGGTCTGGAGTGCCAGCGCACCCTCAGCTACCCCTCCTTTCCTACTGGCCATAGTAGCGTGCTGATAAACAGCATCCAGGGACCGGTAAAGGAGTACAGGGTGTAGCTAAACATTACATTACATTCCTCCCTCTTTCTAAAGAGCTTCTTTATCTGGACATGTCAGGCTAATCGGGACTTTTTTATCAAGCTAAAAGACTGGGCTGTTGACACTTTTCTCCCTCCACTGAGGGCAGTTCACGATTCCTGGCAGCGAATGCTGGTTGGAGCATGCAGGGTCAATGCAGAGAGAGAGGTACCGCTGCAGTAGGAAGACCTTCCAGTTTCTTCTAGCCCTGTGATTTTGAGACAGGACTGCGTGCTGGTGGTGCTGTGGAGAGCTGGCAGGCACAGGCTTCCGACAGGCAACAGGTTATCCATAGTATCCATAGCTGTGTGCTGAGGGATGGAGGCAGTCTGCTCGCCTGCTCCCCTCCAGCCCCTGCTGCCCAGCCATAAATCAGGTGCTGATGTCCTTTTTCACAGCCGGGAGAAAGCAAATAAGCAAAGGTGTGTGAGTGTGTGTGTGTGTGTGTGTGTGCACAGAAAAGGAAGAGGGGGGCTAGCAAACGTGGTTTCAAGATTTTCCTCTCCCCAGCGGCTGTGCAAAGGAATGAAAGGTTTGCATCAAGGTAAGGAGCCCTAATCCAGCCAGAGTGGTACACTCCGCTCTGGGAAAGAGAAGTGGGGGTTGGGAGGTGGAGGGGCCAGGAGAGAGAGTGCAAGATGGGGAGGAAGCAGGGAGACAAAAGGGAGCACGAAAGAGAAGGCTCTCGTTCCTTTCTCTCCCCTCCTCCCTCCTCGAGGTGGGCTGAGAAATTTCTAATCAGCACTTTCAGTCCCTTTCCTCCCAGCAGTAATTCCTCTCTGTCCTTTGTTTGTCTTTAATTTTTGGCTCTTGCATTTATCTTTTGTTTGGTTTTGAGCATTGTGAGTTCTTACAGCAATTTGAAAAAAAATCCTGTGTGAGGTACAATGGATTTGGTTTGGCTTCTCCCCCTCCTCTCCTGCTCTCCCACGTGCCTAAAGTGAGTGTTTTAATAACGACAGCAAATGGATGAAGAGCAGGTCGTTCTTTATGCCTTCCTGTGAGGTCACACGGGTTAAGATATGTGTGGGACTGTGCTCTCATTCTATAAAAAGAAGATACAATTCGCCAAGTATCCTTAGTCCCTGTGTAAAGCCTGTTCTTGTAAATTACCAAGTGCAGCTTGATTCTGGAATGAATCCTCCCCTCGTGTTTACCATTTTCATATTAATGCTCTAATTTCTAATGCATTTAAAACTAGAGAAAAGTGCTGCCCTGGAAACTGAACTCCAGTTTTAGTACAGAACAAGCAGAGCAATTTTTTTCTGCCTCACAACTTGGACTAAGCTTGGAAAAATTACAATGAGAAGACTGTCCACGTTAAAATGGTATCTTTTCTTCCTGGTAAGTACTTTTTCACCAGTAATTTAGCACTCAGTCCCTGCATACTGTTGCTGTACCTGTTTTTTCCCAGCCACAGTTCAGAAGGGCAGGCAGAGGGGGCATGCTGGAGCACAGTTGTGCTTTGCTGTTTCTGGCCAGCTGAACACGCTTCTTGGGAAGGCGGGGAAATGGATAGACTCTTTTACTTGTCTTGTTTTACAAGTGTTCATCTGACTTCCCTTGCCTGGCTTCAAGGCTTCACAGTGTAACTGGGAAGAAATCTCACGTTTTTCTTACTTTTTATTTCTGTGAGGTCGTCTTGAGTGAGACTGGCAGCAGTGGAAATCCCAATTCCATCCCAAGGACGGGTATTGTGGCTTGGTGTTACAAGGCTGGGAGAGACTCTTCGCATTTCTTTTGCTTTGTTCTCAGGCTTCTGATGAGTGATATTTCTGGGATATTTCTGGGATGCTGAACCAAGTCTAAATCAGGAGGCATCTGACGACTGTAACAGCTTCCAGACAGTAGTAAGGGTGATCTGGTGGCCAGAGCTAGTTCACCTGAGAACACCCAGGGTGACTTTTGTGAATGTGTGAAAGGGGCTGTCACAAGGGAGTGCAAGGAGCACAGGGAAGCTGGTGAAGAGAATGAAGTGAGGAGCAGGGGGTGCCTGGGGAGAGCACCACAGAATGGGGAAGAGCAAGGAATAGTCCAGTATCTACTGCAGTCACTTTGCACAGCCTGGGCTGTCCTACATGGAGTGTTTTTGTGTTGAGGTTCTGTGCTGTGAGTGCTGGCTGTGCAAGGCCATGCGTTTCTGCAGCTGCTTTGTGTTTTTCCCTTCCCAGATTAAGCAGTTTGAGAGCTGAAATTCTTGGTTTTGCTGTGGAGCTGTGAAAAACAACCATGCTTTCACCTCAGCTGCAGCTGACCTGTTCAGGCACTGGTTTCTTGCTTCCAAAGAAAGTTGACAATTAATGGTCACGTTGCTAAGAACACAAGTCCGATAGGAGCCAGACCAAGACATCCAATTAATTTCCCATAAGGCACTCAACACAATCTGATGGTGATGGCGTTTGCTGATAAATTGCATGGATTGGATTTAGTCCAACATGAGTAGGCAAGAACCTGTACGATACAATCTCAGTGGTGCCACTGGCTCTCCATTCATCTGTTTACACATCTCTTTATCATCTCTGACTTTCTGGTCTCGAAACCCAGATCTTGCACTTCCTGACTCAGGCTTGATCCACATTTGAAAGGTAGAATGGTGTGCCAGTATTCAGCAGTGGCAGAAAGAACACTTTGAAATGATGCATAGTATCCAAGGTGCCAAAACCAACGATCCTTTTGCCCAACAGTTTATTTTATTTGGGAAGTGGTATAAACTACCCTAAGGGCACTGTCTCTTACCAGTGGCTTTTCTGCCAAAGCCCTGAGGTAAAGTCTAGGAGTAGCTTTCCTGAGCTGCCTGGTTCAGGACCCAATGATTTCCACTCTCCTGTGTGCACAACTGCCACTCCTGTCAATAAAGGTACACGAAAATGGGGAATGCAATTTTTGTAGTTTCATAGAATCAGCTGTACTACCTCAGGCAAGCAGTAGCACGAGCCAGGTAATTGCAGAGAAGGAGATGAGATGTATGCACAGATAAGGAGGGAGACGCATGTGACCTGAAGAATAATGTGTGCTGCCTTCCCTTGGACTCAAGTCTTGCATTCCAGAAGGAGAGGAAGACCTGTTCCACTGAACTACAGTATTTGGCTTTCCCATTACTTCCAGGCTTTGGTGCTTAGATCAGTTTTATTCTAATTGGATGATATTTAAGGTCCCCTCCAACCCAAACCATTCTGCGATTCTATTCCTAGAGGCTGTGTAGTGAAGCTAAATCTTCCTGGGTTTCATTTCACCTCAGGGAGGCATAGACTTCTCTGGAGGTCAATGGCAAAGCAAGAGCCTCAGTTATCACCTCTCAATTGCCTTCTCTCTCTTGCTCAGGGAAGGCCTCACAAGGCTCAAACCCGCCCTTAGAAATATCCCCTCTGTAATCACTTCCTGGAATTTTCTTTAATCACCAGTGAAATGTATTAGTGATAGCTTGTGTGTAGTGTTGATTGCATAGTTTGAATGCATAATCTGAGGATAGTTCAGGAAAGAAATCAGAGAAAGGAGACAAATGCACATTGCCAATTGAAACAGACAAACCCCATACAATTATATTTCGGAAGTGTGATTATTTTTAAGCTCTTTCTCCGGGAGTGTGTGTATATATATATTTGTACAGACACACGAAACCATGGATTCTTTTTATTTTCTATGAGTAAGGCTAACTGTGTTTATAAGATGCAATTGATTAATATTTTCAGACCTTTTTCTGTGGGTTTAGGAGAGCAAGAAGGGAGGAAAGCAAAATAGTCACGTAGTCATGAGACTCCCAGGAGCTAGATTTTTTTCTTGTGAAACTTGAAATATTCACAATGAACAGGTTCCTTCTCTAGAGTGCAGGAATTGCATTTCCGTGATGATTTTGAAGTAAGGGCTAATTCTGCTCTGTCTGCATTAGTCAAAACATAGCACAACACAATTCAGTTTCTTTTTAGTCCTACTTGTACTAAACTACACAAAGAGCTGCCATGGTGCTGTCACTAAGCTTCTCATGATTTTTCACTTATTTCACTCTTTTTTTCTCTGCTGTATTAACAACCCAGGGTTCTGTCCTGTGGTACATCTGAGGCTTTTCTTATCTTGGCTACACTACATTTTGAGGTCAGCAGTTTCTTCTTGAGGGTGAGGAAGTCCTGTAATTCCCGTGCCTGGACATAACTGATGGGTGTAGAGCCACCATCTTGTCTTCATCCTGGTGGCCTTTTTGATGGACACTGTTACAGCAGTGACGTGCTACGTGAATCAATTCCAGTAATTCTTTTTTGGCAGGGGAAATAACAGGTGTATAATTTCCCAGTTCAGCCATATATAATTATATATAATTTGACTTAAATAGATCTAAAGTTTCCTCTGCTCCAGTCTCTCAATCTGAGGCACTGTGTTGCTCTTAAATGCTATTCCTGGAAAGAATCCGAAAATAATACTTAAGAAGTTAATAAAGAGCTTGGGATAGGATATAGAAGATGCCAGATAATTTTCTGCACATCTCCAAAATGCTTTTGGGGAGAAAAAGAATTCCTGTGTTCTCCCAAAAGCTGCTTTTCTTTTCTTGATAAAGGTGTTCATATGGGGGTAGGGTGGGGAAAGTTAGTCAGATGAGAATTTGCTAAAGCTCAGCTAATCATTTATTAAAGCAGTCCCTGGCTTGCCAAACTCATTAATCTCATTAACAGGGAAGGAGGGCTGTGGTGCATGGTTAGCTGAGAGCACTGTGTTTACTGAGCAGCGCACTTGGTTCACAAGGGAAAGATTTAAATATTCAGTGTGTCACTGTTTTATCCCTGAAGCTGAGGTAACGTGGTGAGTCACTTGATCAGCTCATGCACACGCTGGCTTTGGCCTCAGACCGTGAGGGGTCAGGCACAGGGTGGCCAGACACAGGTCTGACATGGACCCATGTGCTTTTCGAGGTTTTCTTCATGTTTCTTGCATTCAGATGCAACCCAAAAAGCACAAATCTCTGGAGAGGACAGGATGAGACGTCACCACTTGGTTCACCTTGAGAAGCAAGTGGTGGCATTCCCTTAGTGCCACATGGCCCCTATGTTTGGTCCCTGGGTAAAGGAAGCCTGGCAGAAACGTCCCAGCTGCCACTTCCTGAATAATCTCCTTGCCTGTGCCTTGGGAAAGTGCAGGAGCTGCCTCATTCCCCTGCCTGTCCTCTGGGAGACCTCAGCTGTGCTCGGAAGTACTCTGGAGAACAGCCACACTTCAATGTTTGGATTTGGGTCCAGGCACTTCTGGCAAAACTAATAACCTCCTGTGCAACTCCCTCATGGCACAAGTACAATGTGCATGACGTCCTGCATTCATTATATGCATAATCCAGCATTTCTGTGCAAGTGCCAGAGCACCCTTGTGCTCTTCAAGCCTTCACATAGTAAGTCCCCCAAGGTCAAATCCTGCCTAGATCAGTAACTCTTTGTTAGTATCAGTGACCATCTTGCATACCTGAAATAAGCTTTCCCCTAGATTCTGTCAATACTGTGTTTTTCTCTCCAACTGGGATTTATAGACTTCATTGTGGTTTATAGTTCAGACAGCGATAACTTGTTGAATTTAATATTCACTGTTTTTCCAGCCTCCTCACTTTCCTGTGGTTCTGAATCCTGATCATGCAATCTCTGCTCGCTTTTGCTTTTCAGGTCTGCAGCTGTCTCCAGCTTGACCTTGTCTCTTCATGCCTGCTTTTGTTATACAGTTGATGCATTTATTGCTCTCTGTCTGCTTCAAGCTCCAGTGCTTTAGTCTATGCCTTTTTTCCCCCCCATTCTAAAGATATCTCCTGTCATTTCACTTTCTTTTGCCAACTTCCATCTCCTTTTCATCTCTGTGTTCTGGAGTGGGTGGGTTATTTTTGCTGACTCTATTTCCTCTTCTCTCTACATCATTTCTGAATCTCCTGCAACCTGACTGCAGCCCTTTGTACTTACTTTGACCTGGGCTGAGACACCTTCTCCAGCTTCTTCCAGCTGAATGCAAGCTTCCATGATTGTCATTCTGCTTATCCTTCTGTTTCTTATATTTGCACTGATACTTTATCCTTACTCTGTTTTCTTCTTGCTTGCATTTCCCCTTCTCTTCTATTGCTTCTTGATATCAGGATGCCGTTCTTTGTCCTCAGTCTTTTCATTCCTCCCTAAGCTTCTTCAAGTCCATCAGTCCCTTCCCCAGATGTTGTGTAAACTTTCTCTTCTGCTTTGTTGTCTCCAATGTTTCCTTGTAATTCCTCTTTTTCCCTGTGCGCTGCTCTGGGCGAGGTGTGTGGTAACACCAACATTTTCCATACTGAACCCGATTCCCTTTTTCCAGTGTTGTGTGAGTGCTCTCAGTCACTGCTGCCTGCAGCACAAGGACGGAAGCGGCGAGGGGCATGCGGGGGAGTTTTGGCCATATCCCTGTGGGTGGATGGAGCGCCTCGCTCTCCCGAGGGCTCTCTGCTGGCATTCTGACTCTCCCTCAGCTACACAAGGGTGTAGCAGCAGTCTCATGCATCTTCTCAGGGGCCTTAATGCATCAGGTCCAGGCTGCAGCTCTCCGTTCTGCTGCTAGATAAACATTACATATTGAGATCCCTCTCCTCCCCGGGAATGTGAAAAGCTTGAGTTGTTTGGGCCATTTTTCTCCACACCTCCCACATGGAGCAATTTCTCTCAGTGCTACTTGCCAGCCCTGGGAAGAGCTGTGTGATTTGGATCCACTCCTTTGTGCATCTCTAGAGTTTGGCAGAGCAGGCAGCACTGACTGGGCACCAGTGCAGAATGTGCTGGTCCAGGCACTGCGTGTTGCCTGACTTTTAAAGAGGAGGTGTGATGCCACTGAAATGGGGAGGGAGGTGACTTACTCTGCAGTGGGGTTGTCATGAACTCAGGATCTGGCCCCTTGGCTGACCTGCTGTACAAGTGGGGCATGGCCATCCCTAAAATACCTCTTCCTTATGTTTGAACATGCCACAGAAGCCATGAATCATCACACCGTTGTGTTAGGGCTCCTACAGCACGAGCATGCTACATTTGAGCCTTCAGCCCCGTCATGCTGTGTTTTTCTTTGTGACTGTAAGCTATGAAAAAGCAAACTTACTTCTGCTGCCAACATCCGTGCTTACATACATTGAGGAGTGTTGCGCCCTAGCACCTGAAACAGATGGACAGTTTTACGTATGTGGGGAGAATGATGCTATGATAAAAGGCAGTAGCTCCCTCTTCAAGCAATGCCAAGGCATATGACACTCATGTTTTTGTCTTCTAGCTGAGGTGGAAGGGTTGCAGGTCACTGTGCCTGAGAAGAAGAAGGTGGCCATGTTGTTTCAGCCTGCTCTGCTTCGCTGCCATTTCTCTACTTCTTCCACCCAACCAGCTGTGGTACAGTGGAGGTACAAATCCTACTGCCAGGACCGGATGGGAGAAGCTCTGGGTATGGTGACTTCTGGTTTGCAAACAATGAGCAAGAGGAACCTGGACTGGGATCCCTACCTGGACTGCGTGGACAGCAGGAGGACTGTCCGTGTCGTGGCCTCCAAACAGGGGTCTGCCGTCACCATAGGAGACTTCTATAAGGAAAGAGACGTCAGCATTGTCCACGGTAACTCTCCTACCCCAGTGATGCTTGGTGGGGGCTGGAATGGACCCGTAGCAATTTGGGATACTGGAGTCTGGCAGTAATTGTTCAGTTGACTCTCTTAGAAAAGGCTGTGGCAAGGGAGCTGTTGTATGTCAGACATTTAGGATTCAGCCAACCAACCCTAGACCCAAACGTAATTTCCTTTGGCACTTCCCTTCAATTGACTCCATGTAGGTCTCCAACACAGAGACAGTATCCTTTTTTCCCTTCCATGAAGTGGAAGGTTTTTATTCCTGACTTCTGCATATTGCTGTGTATATAGATTTTCCTTAGCAAAGGGATGGCAGCAAGAGAGATACAAATTCACTCTCTGCAGGATAGGTTTTTCTTCCTTGCAAATACCACTGATGTTTTCCTAGTTCTGAAATACCAAGATTATCCTACACCTCATGTTTGCTCAGCCCCGGACTTCACCAGCTTATCCTGTCATGAACCTAAACCCACACAGCCTTGGGCAGAGTGAAAGGAAGAGATTTCCATGGGGCCGAGTCAGGTTGGGTGGAGATGAGGGATGGCAGGGTCCTCAAACACTTTTGTCTGGAAGGCTGTGTGAGAGACCTTGTCCCTCGAAAGTACGAGGTGTCTGACTGACTTGGGATACCACCTAGCCAGAAGTGGAGACTCCTTGGTGTGGAGAGCATGGGATCAAGTGTCAGCAAGAAGGAGTGTTTTCCTTTGTCTCTGTGTGACCTTGTTGCAGATGACTGAGGTGCTATAGAGGAGACACTGTCTAAAGCCCTTCTTTCATGACATGAATAGTGTTGGGACCCCAGCCTTAGGTGACAGGAAGGACAGAGAGAGACATTAGTGACCCCTTCTGCTCTTGACACTTGCAGAGTGAGCTGCCTCTGCAGCGTTATCTGTCTTCCCACCTACAGCCAGAAGTCCCGAGCCTGTTGTTTTTTCATGAATACTGTCATATTCAGGATAAGGTTAACCCCTCTCCTTAATAAGGAAGTGAAATGGATTTGGGACACACAGATGGACCCAGGGCATTCAACACTCCATCCTTCCTGGAAGTGTTGGAGGGAAAGCCTGACTTTTCTTTTTTGCCTTCCAGATGCAGACCTGCAGATTGGGAAGTTGATGTGGGGAGACAGCGGGCTCTATTACTGCCTTATTATCACACCAGATGATGTGGAGGGCAAGAATGAAGAATCAGTGGAGCTGCTTGTGCTTGGTGAGGCCTCTTGTCAGGCTGCTTTTTCGGCAGATACCTGATGCATCTTTCCTCCTGCTCTCTCTCCATCTCCGCGCACCGTTTTACTATGGGTGTAAGAGCTATGTAAAACAGTCCCTGCAGCACTGCCACCATTGCCTTGCACCTTGTGCAGTCATTCACACCTAGGCAAAGTGGGTGGCAAATGCTACCAAACCAGAATAGTAATGTTTACACCCACACTGCTCACACGTTACACAGGCGTAAATGACTGCAGAAAGTGCAGGGCTGTGGAAAGGCAGAACCCTTGTTTTTAAGGGATAAAACAATAAACTTGCAGCAAAATGAACACTTGAGACAGACAGAAGACATCAGATCCTGTGATTTTTGCAGTCCTCATCCCACTCTTCTGACCTGTGAGGATGCCAAGGAGCACTGTGTTGAATGTGTCAGTTTGGGAGATTTTTTTGTGTGCCCAATAACACTTGTCCAGTTAGAGGTGCAGTTTCACAGTCATGCTAATCAGGTCTGAGCTGGTGCTGCCGCTAACAGGACCTACCCTCTCTGTGGTGTGTGTGCTTGGCTCTGTTTCTGTTAAACTCCCTTGAGCAGGGTGCTGAGCAGGATCAGCTTCTTCCCTGTTGGCAGGGTTTGCTTTCAGTGGTGGCTTCCACGATGCAGCTCACTGTAAAGGTCAGGAAAGCAGCCATTCCAGCTAGAGGAGAAAAGCAGAGTGGAATGGGCCTTTCAGGGACTTTTGTTGACATGCCTTGAGCCAGCTGTAGTACTTCAACCCTAGATGCCCCAGGAGAGCAAGCTGAGTTTTTCCCAGCTTACCTTAACACCTTACCATGGTTCTTGTGTGTACAGATCCGTGCATCCTGTGATGGAAATGTTAAAAAGGGTTGATGGTGTGTAGGTGATCTGTGGAGGTGTATAATAAAACACGTCTGTCAAGTGCTCCCTTGCTCTCCTGCCAAAGGTCAGAGTTTAATTGGTATTTATATTTGGAGCTGTAATTATCATCACCAGGTAAACCAGGCTGAATGGGTGAGTGGCTGCCACAGTGCCATTGCCTCTCCTCACCTTTTTGGAAGACAGTGAAACAATGGACAGTTGGAGTGGAAGGTCACAAAGTGGAAGGTCAGTCTGGTCACTCCAGAAAACAGTGTCACACGCCTGTGTAAATCCACAGTGTGACTGTGTATCATCTGCCACTTTGTAACAGGCCCAGGACTGACCTGTGTGAGTTCAGGTGAGGTTATCTCTGCCAGGTGGCAGTGGTAGCTGTTAAAATCCTCCCCTGAGGTCCTCTCTGGTTATGTAGTGATGAGTTGCTGAATTTTTGTCCCTTCTTCACCTTCCTGTCTAGGATTTGGTGTCTTCCTCTTGTGTATCTACAACTGTGCTCAGACATGAGCTCATCATTTCAGTGATGAAATAGTGCCATGGTAACAGGAAGCATCTGGTTTTCCAGTGTGTACAGAAGACTGTGGGGAGAAAACATAGAAATGCCCTCCTCTGGAGCTGGCTTGATGTCTCTGCCCCCAGTTCGTTGTGGATATGTTGGAGGCATGTGTAGCTTAGGCTGCATCACCCTTGACCACACCTGCTTTTCTCTTTGGCCTCTGGGTCTGACCTTGCACTTTATGCAGCTCTCTGCCAAGTTTGGCAGCAGCATGAAAGCAGACTTATCGTGGGCATACTTCTGCCTCATGCTGTTAGGCAGCTTCTGTATATTGCTTCTCCTGGGCAGAGGCAACGTTCCAGCTTTTGGTCCAATTCCAGGGTTACCTACCTGTTTTCCTCCCTCCCTCTCTTCCCCTTCCCACCCTATTCTTTTCCTTCTGCCTTTGCTGTTATTTTGTTTTTTCATTTTTGTTTATCTCTCCGCATTGATGGCTAAAAGATGAAGCAGCCAGTGATGAAAACACCATTTCTTAATATTCTGCATATTCTGGGATATTTTTTGTTCCATCCCACTGCTTGGAGGGAGACACTGAATACAGATGTAGATTGTAGCAATTCCACTGTCCTAGGGGACATGTGGTAAAAGGGTTTTGTTTGTTGTTTTGCTGCTTTGCTGCTCTTTGGGTGGAACCCAGATTCCCTGTTAGAGAGGCTGGAGCAGCAGAGGGATGTGTGAGACATGCCATGATTCCCAGAGCACATTGCTGTTTGCTCCCTGCTGACAGTGGTCTCTCAGATACAATTTACATTGCTTATTTTAGGGTTGCTGCATGATTTAAGCATAAATTATAATTTTGAATAGAGCAGAGGTTTACCCACTCATGTCATCGTTGGGGTGAAGAAGAATCAGAACAGAAAAGGAGATAGGAAAACATCCCTTCTAGTGGTTTCTTATTAATGCTGGAATGAAAGGGCAGTTTAATGTCAACACTGAAACCATGAAAGGACTGAGAAGCAAAAATGATAGATACCATACTAATAGCATCAATAAATTAATGGAAGTTTGTTCAGCTAGAAGTGGAGGGTCCTGCTTTTATGCAATGAATGACACCACGAGAAACTGGTCAAAAGCTGCTTTCTCACGACTTCGAGCAAAATCCAAAACCTGGGCAAATTACAGCATTTCTTTTTTTCTTAGGAAAGTAATCACAGACCTTCAGTGAACTCTTAAGTAGCCAGGGAGCCTGGGTCATGATGGGATTGCATGTTGGGTTTTGTTACCTGGATGTGTCCTGTTGACACAGAGAGCTGCTGGTCAGCTCTGAGTAGCATCAGAGAATCCCATGCGCTGTCCTCATGTCATGCTTATTTCAGAAAATCTTATAAGCATTTATTTATATCCACTTGTGCTCAGCAAAGCTGATAGGATTTGCAAAGCATACCTGATGTTAAGCACATGCTTATTATGTACTTTGCTGAAAAGACCATTCAGAATCTTTTGCTTAGTCAGGGACTTTAAGCCTCTCTAAGGGATTCAGTGCAGGTGAGGGAAGAGGGGTAGCAACCTCTGCCTCAGAAACGCAGGAGATTGACTGGTAGTGAAGCTCCTGAAGGGTAAGGAGAGAATTTAGATAAAAAATACTATTACACATTTATTATATTTAAAAAAATATTCTTTAGCCCTTTTTACTCTCTACAACTGTCTGAAAGGATGTTGTAGCAAGGTGGGGGGGGTCATCCTCAAGCTGTGCCGGGGGGGGTTCACTTGGACATCAGAAGGAATTTCTTCCCAGAAGGGTTGGTTAAACATTGGAATGGACTGCCCAGGGAGGTGTTGAAGTCACTGTCCCTGAGGTGTTTAAGGACAGACTGGATGTGGCACTCAGTGCCATGGTCTGGTTGGTGAGGTGGTGTTTGGTCACAGGTTGGACTTGGATGATCTCAGAGGTCTTTTCCAACCTAAACGATGCTGTGATTCTGTGATATGTGTGCATTTTGATGGCATTTGGAATCTCCAAACAGGATGTAGCGTGCTGGGAACTGTATGAACTCTGCTTCTGCTGCAGACTATTCCAGAGCTTAGCAATTCCACAGCAGTAATCAAGTGACACTCCCTGCACTCGTGTTTTAGTAGAAAAGGAGAACCTTTGCTGACTTTACAGCTGGGCTACTGAATCCATTTGCAACTTCATACATTTTATTTTTTTAACTTTTTAACGTGATTGAATCTAAAAGGCTGAATCCTAAATTGAAGGAAGTCTACATTTCTGTCATAGTAGCTGGCAGCTAATGTCCTGCTTCTTGAAACACAGACAGTGCTATTAATCATGTTGTTATTTGTAGCCCCTGTGTATTGCTTTTTATATGAGAATGTCAATGGGCTTCAGTAAAGTAATTCATTGCAGCCTTTCTGAAGGGAGCTGCACGTGTACCAGTGCAGGGTTGCAGCGTGCCTGGAGTAACCTTCAAACCAGAAGTACAGGGCAGTGTCAGCACATACCCCATCCTAGCTGCATGTCACCAGCTCACAGCAGGAAGCAGTCCAGCTTCACTGCGTGGCATTGCATACCACCCAATAAGCCTTCCCAAGAGCCAGAATTTACTAACCAGGTGCAGGGACCTATGGAAGCTGCTACACTGCTCCTTCCCAAGCTGGAACAGCTACAGAGCAGTGCCTGTACCTGCAGCTCAGAACAGCTGGGTACCCTGGAACACGTAGGTCTGTGCAAGCTTGATGATGTTCTTTTTTACAGAGATTTTACAGAGCTTAGACGTGCTTCACAAAACAGTGGCTCCGTTCCCAAGGACCTGTCAAGTTTCTGGAAGAGGCCAGAAAGTACTCCACTAATCCCAGTGTTGGTTTGACACTTTGGTCAGTGGTCCGTGTGCTTTGCCAGACAGCTGTTGCCTGCTTTCTTTTCCATCCAGTTCAGCAGCTAATATTACATAAACTGTGTATCAGTGAAATATTAAATTATAGTTAATCACAGAATCATAGAATCATTAAGGTTGGAGAAGACCTTCAAGATCATTGAGTTCAACCTTTGATTGAAGACCACCATCTCAACTAAACCATAGCACTAAGTGCCACGTCCAGTTGTTTCTTGAACACTTCCAGGGATGATGACTCCATCACTTCCCTGGGCAGCCCGTTCCAGTGCTTAACCACCCTTTCAGTGATGAAATTCTTCCTAATGTCCAACCTGAAACTGCCCCGGCACAGCTTGAGGCCATTTCCTCTCATCCTGTCACTTGTTCCCTGGGAGAAGAGGTCAACCCATCTTTCTACAGCCTCCTTTCAGGCAGTTGTAGAGAGTGGTAGGGTCCCCCCTGAGCCTCCTTTTCTCCACGTTAAACACCCTCAGCCACTCCTCATCAGACTTGTGCTCCAGATCCTTCCCCAGCTCTGTTCCCTTCCCTGGACTCACTCCAGCCCTCGATGTCATTCTCTAAGTGAGGGGCCCAAACATAAACACAGGACTGGAGGTGCCGTGCTGGATCCTTCTGACCCTCTGGTTGTCCTGTACGTGCCGTGTGGTCGCACTCCAGATAATCTATTCCATAACCTTCCCGAGCACCAAGGTCAGTCTGACAGGCCTGAAGTTCCCCAAATAAATCTTTCAGAAGCTGAAGCTTCTCCCATTGTTATGCTTTAAATAACAACAATTGGCACTTGAGGTTTGTGTTAATTTCTGGAGACAGCTGGCAATTAACATTGGTAAACTCACGTCTTTGGTAGTTTGTATTACCAGCCAGTATCCAATCCATATAGGCTAAACCCAGAATTTAAAAAGCCTAACACCCGTAGTAAAAGTAGTAAAGGATGTAAAGTAAAGAATGTAGATACATATATACACAGCATATTGTACAGTAATTAATGTACTAATAGAGACATGTGTTGACTTTCAGTGAGGATGAATCTCCACTGGGACACGTGTGTATGGTGTGCAATGCTAATTAGGCAGTTCTTACTCAGCAAAGTGACTCAATAGCTGCTATAAATATAGCCAGGTTTGGAGTCTCTTCTGTGCCAGGAGAGACTGTATTATAAAATTTGACATGATTTCGGAGATTGAAAAGTTCTTGGCAAAATTTTCCCTTACACGATGTTGGTTTTAGGATTTTGCTCTGATTTGCTGAAAAGCTGCCAGTAGCATCCGAGCCAGTGCTCGGTCACAGGAGTTGGCAGAAGCTGTGCTGGTGGCCTTGTGTTGGGGATGCGTTGGGCCAGATCTCAGCTGGGAAAATGTCTGTGAGCCACTCCGCGGAGAGAGCTCGCCGACCTTGAGCTGTGACCAAAGGTGGGTAGTGCCAGCAGCCGAAGGAAGTGATTGGCACACTTCCTCTTAAAAATCTTTGAAAAGTGTTGATGCACCACCCCGAGACCACTGTGCTGCCGCCTTTGTGACCTGCTTCCAGTCCCCCTCGTCCTAGCCCAGCCTACTCCCGGTTATTTATTTCACACCGATTAGAAGTGCTACTTGTTGCCAAGGTTTTTTACCCCTCTTTTCCTCCTTATTTGCCAGCGACAGCCACACGCTGCTCACAAAGGAGACTGGTGTGATTAAAAGACCTCGAGTACTGAGGTAGCCATGGCAACAGCCTCCTTGGAGGTCTTTGTTGCCTGCTAAAACTTTGATCTCCAAAAGGGGCTGCTTCTGTTTCTCCGTCCAATTGAAGAGAAGGATGGGAAGAAAGGATAAAGTTTACTCCAAGCAGAGGGAGCACGGAAGAACTCCTTGCAGAGCCATGCTCCCCCAATAAATCTCACAGCAGCTTCCTTGGAAATGTGTCTGATTTACAAGGGCCACGCTTCCTCTCCTGTGCTTTCCAGCCTCTCCTCAGGGCAGTGTCCCTTGCCAGGGGCCTCTTGCTGTGGCATGGCTTGGCAAAGTTTTCCACCACTGAGAAGGAAATAATTCCCTCTGTAGTTGCTGTGTTCTGTGATCCCACTGCAGCAGGTAGGGCTGCGGCAACAGCCTTCAAACAGGAAGACAGTTCAGCAGTTACTGCCATAGTTACCCAATATTTATCACATTTATGCAATTGCCAGTATTTACCATGTTCCCATATTTACCCAATTGCCATGTTTCTGACTGCACCTGCGCCTACTTTATTCATGCCATCATTTCTTTTCAGCTGCACCACTTACCCTAATTATTTTTGTGTCTCTTCTCTGCAGACTCTCTGCTAATTGTGTGCTTGACTCCAGGTCTTCCCTGCTCCGCTGCTATTTGCTCACTGCTCTGTCGCCTGCCTGCCTCCTGTGTATTAACTCCTGTCCTCGCTCGCCTCTGCTGTGTGTCTGCACCTCTTGGAGCTGCTCTGCATCCCCTCAGCTTTTGCTCTCCCATTCCTCCTCCTGTGCTCTGCCAGTGCAGATGGGGGGCTTGCGAGCTCCGTTGCATTTCAAGGCTGGCTGGGGCCTGGGGCGTGTGAGGTGCCTGGTGAAAGGCCACTATGGGCAGGTAAAACCCTTCAGCAGCATGGTGGGAACAGAGATGGCACATGTCCCAGATCCTTGCAGAATGAGGACAAACTCCTAGCTCTGACACAGTCACCCGGGACAACCCTGGAAAACGGGGCCATTGTCTATTCCCTCTATCCCCTCGGTGGTGAGAGCTTGCACAGAGGACACGAAGCTCTTGCGGGTGGGGGCACAGATCTGTGACTCGGCAGCAGTGCCCAGCCATGGCTTGGCGTGCCTGCAGCCCTTTCTCAGGTGGGCAGAGCTGCTGTGCAGAGGTGGTGTGGCCAGATGGCCTCTTGGCAGGGTGTTTTACTGAATTGTTTCTTCCCCACCAACTGCTACCTAGCCCCAGCCTCCACCTTAAAATTTCCTTGAAAAAACCCCCGAGCCGCCCTGTCCCTGTGCCCACTGGCTGGGGAGTTTTGCTCCACTTGTTGCTGGCAGCAAAAGGAAAGAGGCAGAGGGAGGAAAGTTGCCTTCAATGAGGGACAGTGGTGGGAGCCTCCCGTTGCTGGGGCAACCACGGGCAGCCTCAGCCTGCTGGCTTCCCTGAAGGAATGGTGTGGGGAAGGGTTATCAGGGGATTAATCCAGCCCGGGGCGGGGAGGGGGCTGAGCTGTGGAAAGCTGCTGGGGGCACGGCAGTCCAGGGGTGGGCATTGTGCTCGCTGGCTGTCAGCTGGGCTGGGCAAGGCAGGCAGAGTTCAGGCTGAGCTGTGGCGGGATTTGCTGCTGCCTCGGGTCTTTCCAGGCTTTGTGCATCCCTGCTGGGGGCTCTGGGGCCCCCAGGGCTGCGTGAGTCCCGTTGGCAGGGCAGGGATGCAAATTCCCCAGGCAGATACTCTGACAAGCCAAGGGAGGCTGCACAAGCAGGGAAATACTGGCTGCTTGTGGGTAGCACAGAGGAGCTGCTTTGGTTGTCTTTGTTTTTACCAGCTTCTCAGCACTGTTATATTAAGGGGTGCTTTTTCCCTGTTGGACATGTGGATCCTCTTGGAGATCAGAAGGTACCCAGCACTAGCAGGGTTTGAGGCTCTCCAGGTAGGTTCAAAATAAAGCAGGCACCTCTTTGCCAGTGACCATTTGAGAAGGAGTTTCTGCTCTTTAGAGGTGTCATTTCCTTGCCTTTTTTACCACAAATAGAAGCCCTAAATTAGCTGTATACCTCCAGCCATTTGTCCAGTGGCATCTGCTCTCACAGTAGGGCTGCCTGCGGGCTTGTGCAGAGGTAATAACACATGGGGGGGTGAGCTACATGCTCATGTCTGCCCATATTCTGCATGCACGTGGCTCATGTGGGTGCTGTTCACACAGGCACACAGAGGCCTGCGAAAGGATTGCATATTGTTTTATCAAAATAAGGAACATATTTAATATGTACGTGGAATTTAACACGGCTTGGACACTTGATCCTTCCAGGAAATGGACTGCAAAGAGTGTCACGAAACTCTTTGTAAATGTAGATGAAAATGTTGCAGCAGACTGGTGGCAAGAGTCCTCCCTCAAAGTGGTAAATGGGGAGCAATTAAGTGAAGCATCACCATGCTATCTTTTGCTGAGGATTCAGGACCACCTCATCAGGATGGGCGTTCCTGTGAGTACTAGTCAGCTTTGATGGGTTGCAACTGGCTGCAAAGCACTGCCTGCAGCCACAGTATATTCATTACGGCTCCAGCAGGCTACCTTGTGGATTTTTGATCTCTACAGGGTCTGCTGAAGCACTGAGAAAAAATGGATGGTGGGAACTTGATTGTAATAACCTTCAAGGACAGACTAGAGGCCAAGGAACTTGGGATCCAGTTCATCACTGTGTCTGAGTGCTGCGTAGTGCAGGACCTGAAGGGCATGTGGGGAGGTTAAAGGTAGCTTTCTACCACTTTTGCATTGGCTTACCCTTAGCTGCTCCTGTTTTTATGCCCACAATGTGTCTCTCTCTTCAGAGTGCAGCTCTCCTATCGTATGCATGTCTTAAAAAATCCCAGCATGATCCTGGGGCTCTATGGAAGAGTTCACAGCACAGCTGCACTTAGGGCTGTTCTGCCAAAGCACAGGTGTGTGTAAATTACAGCTGAGCACTGTGCAGGATGTTTGCTGGGTACTGGAAATATCCCAGACATTCTGTGCCAAAGCAAACAGGCACCAAGCTGCCTTTGGGCTTGGAGTTTGTTTGTTTGTTTGTATTCGGTTGTAAATTATAAATTTTGAAGTTGACTTGCTTTTCTTGCTTTTCTTTCCTTTTCCTTTTGCAAAGTGGTCCCACAAATTTCTACACGAGTCCTTCCCTGGTTGGTTTCCTTCCACTGGGAGTTGGCCTTTGTCACACAGTCTCTCTAAGATGCTTGTGCATCTCCAAATAATTAGCACATATGCACAGCATTGCTTCAAGGCTCCTTTCCTGGAGTTGTCTGTGCACTCACAGAGCCCCGCATGGAGAGCAGCATCCATGGGTTTTGGAAGCATGTAGCTGATTTATCAATAGCCTTGGGCTAAAGATGTTTCATATCTGTAGAAACTACATCAGTACGTTTCAAAACTAAACCGTGTCCTTCTGTTTAAGGGCTGATGGGCATTTCCAGGAGCTTTTGCATGTGTAGCGCATTAACTCCAGAAAGATGTTACCATGTAACCATGCTAAAGGGACTCCTCTTTCTTGTCATTTTGTGCCTAGATTGGAGAAGCTCTGTTCCTGATTCTTTCCCCCCCCAGCTCTGCCAATAAAGATAAAATGCAAGGACACAGAAATGGCAGAAGTGCAGAGGCAGACACCAGGCATCGAGCAGGATGACATCTGCGGTTGATAGGAATTCACATAACAGAGTGCAAGTGGGCTGATGAGGAAGGGAGCTGGAGACTAAGGCAGGGGCTGGGGAGTGTGTTTTTCTTGCAGTAACCTCTCCTTCTTCTCCTCCTTCTGTCTTTTCTAGGCAGGACAGGGCTGCTTGCTGATCTCTTGCCCAGTTTTGCTGTGGAGATTATGCCAGGTATTCAGTCATTTCACCCTTCAATCATCCATTCCTCTGTCATCTTGTCTGTTTATCCTTCTGCAGCATCTTTATGTGGTGTATGTTTCACTTGTATGTGTGTTTTATCTGGGGATTTAAAGAGAAAATGCTGTCACTTACTGGGAAAGTGCTGGACTCGGATCTGAGAGAGCTGATGCTGGGAGCCAGCACACAGAGATGGTTGATGTCATGCCAGGATAAGCGTGAGAGCACAAATGCCAGAGCTGTTCTGGGGAGGTTTTCTATCAAGCTCTCTGCTCTCCCCCTGCTAGCACAGAGGAAATTGTGCTGCAGCCTGTGAGACCTCGCAGCCCCGTGTGGCTCTGTCAGCTGCTCCTGTGCAGCCCCTCAGCTCCCCGGCCCCAGCCCGTGCTGCTGCTACACCATCGCCACAGATGGCAGCACAGGAGGGTGCTGGTGGGAATGGAGCACTGGCTAGGACCCGTCAGTGGCACAGCCCCTCTTGTGCTGCACGGCCAGGCCATGATCTTGGTAACACCAGGTGTCTGGGCCCGACGTGAGAGCTCCGTGCCCGTGATAAATCCCTTGCTAGCCAAAACTAGCGAGGGCCACCCGTTCTGGCACTCCTCGCAGAGGAGATGGAGACTGTGCAACAGATTGTTCTTGAAAGGGAAAAGCTGTGAGAATATTTAGCCCTCGAGTCATCTGATCATTCCCTGGTGGTGCCTGAGGAGCATTTCTTTCACACGTTCGTGCAAAAATGCAACTCCACATAAATGTGTGAAGCTATTTTCGAGTCTGTCCCAGAGATGCAAAGAGAGAGAAGGCAGACACTCACCCACCTCCAGTGTAACCCAAAGCTCCCTAGAATTTCTGCATGGCAGGAGAGGGATTGGTCTTTTCAGCATAGATAACAGTTGATTCTCTATTGCCTAACACTTTCCCCCCCCCGTTATTTAGAATTTTATTGAATGCATATAAAATTCTGGTGTGTTGGCCAGATAGCTTTCTGGTACCCTCACTGCATGGGTAGGCAACAAGAAAGTGTTAAATGCAGCAGCAAACCACACTTCAGCTGTTGGTGTTGCCTGTTACCTGAGTCAACAAAAGCAGATACTTTTGCAAGCACAAACCAATGGTTTCCAGACAGCAGGGAAATAGAGCATGTCAGCTTGGTAGTCATTTGAATCTCAACATTACATAGTTGTATCAGGAACTGGTTGAATCTCAGTTTTGTGCATAAAGGAAGAGCCAGCAGGCTCTTTCAGCTGTTTTCTTACCCTCATCAGAGAAGGAAATGGTCTGACTTCTTGTGAAGTAAAATCCTGACTCACAGGTCCTTGTGGCTGGGACACTGATTTCAAACTTCCCCTTCAGATGCTGCGTGAGTATCCTACAATGTGCAATGCACACGCTAACCTGACCCCCTTTTGTACTCCTAGAATATTTTCAGGGAGGCCACAGATACACTAATAATGGATTTGCTGTCTGTTTTTTCCTCTACCAGGCTGTTATCCTTTATGGAGTGGTTGTGAACTGCTCACTAACAGCTCTGGAGATCTGACGTCTTGAGTTTCCTTGGATAGCTGTGGCTGGCCACTTGTGTCATGCAGTACTGTTTCACCTCCTTCTCTGTGTCCATGATGGTTGTGGAAAACAAGATGAGAACACAGCAAAAGAAAAGGCCACTAGGGTGTTGCTTAGATTGGCATAGATTAGGAAGTACAGGACTGGAAAGGATAGTCTGGCTCCCTATCTTGCATGCTGTCCCCAGCACCATGTAATTTCATCCTTTCTGTAAGCCTAGCAAGTTTAGGAGTAATCTGGATTTGGCCTTTCTCTTTCCCGTTGGATCACTTTCTTTGATGGGCTTCTTTTAGCTTCCTTCTGCATTACTGATCATCTATTTATGTCCATTTATGTAAGATCTTTAACTATAATACCTGCTTTTCCTCCTGCATTTATCCTCCTACCATATTTACAGGCAGGAGCTACATCTTCCCTCAACCTTCTGTTTATTAATAGAGTAACTTCAGCAGGCTTCAGCTCCCCTGCTGCCAGGCAGGCTGCAGAGACCCTTCATCCCTCAAATCCCTCCTTTCCATCGGCTCCGACTTAAATTCATCTTTTCTGCTGCAAAGATGACCAGAACTGTGTTACATCAGTAACTTCTGATGAAGTTACATGGAGAGGAGGCCTGGTGTGATGGCATTAATATTTCCTTAATGCAACTGGAAATTCTTCCCTTACTGGGGCTAGTATTTGCCATCTTTGGTGGCTGTATTGCATGAGTGGTGACAGTAATCCTGTGTATACTGGATCGTTTCTCTTGTTCTTTTCAGCCAGTGAAATCCAGTTCAGAACAGAAATTGTTCTTGATCTTTGAACCTGTGACCCTGAAAGTATTGCTGCATACCTTGAAATGCAGGGTAATACCACATTTCACATTTCCTGTTGTAGGCCCAAGGACAACTGGCCCTTTCTATAACATGTCCCAGCCTTTAGTGACAATGCATCCCTGCTGCTTACTGTCATGCTCTATTAACATATTCTTGTTTTCTGTGTCAAGGTAATTAATTAAAACATTAAGCAAAACAGCTGCTAGAAGCAGAGCTTGAGGGACTGTGTCAGTAATCTCTCAGCTCTTGCTTTCCCATTCACGAATGCTTCTCTTCTGCCATTTCCTGACTTGTTAGCTGAATTTTTCTCAGCATATAGTAAGTTCAACCCCAAAAAATTATTCCAGAGGGACCAAAATTAACTGGAAATTTAAATGAAATTCATCTGTGTCAGCCAAAAAAGAAATGAAGAATTAAAAAAATATATAAAACATTTCACTTCACGCTTTTGAAGTGTTTTGATTTGTAGATGCCAGATCTTTGACATTTTTTAAAGGAAATTTTAAATTCTAGATTTAAAATGGCATTTTTGAAAAAGGGGAATGGTTTGTAAAAGAGTTAAGGAAAACTCCAGCAAAGTAAAGAATCATACTTTTGTTCAAACGGAATGCTGTGGATGGATCAAAAATGACACTTCTTATTTTTGTGTTGTATTAAGAACTAGGAAAAACTCTTATTTTGAATGGTCCAAGTGAAACACTTTTCCTTGACTTTTTAGCTTAGCAACGCAGGTGAGGAGGGTGCACTGTTTTTCCAGCGTGATTCTTCATGCACATTGTAATCCTTGTATCAATACTTCTTCATCTCAAATAATAATGTACCAGGAGACTCTTCAGTGAATTCTGGACTTCTCTTTGGAAATAGTGGTCTGCTGCTTTTTTTCCTCTGGGGTGGGGATAAACCCTTTCCCACTGCAAAGCAGCCCCACCATGTCTTTATTTGCTTTTTGCCATTTTTCCAAGGTGGTTGAATAACCATCTGGGTACACCTCATGTCTTTACCCCACCAGCAGTCTTGGCTTCGAGATAGTTTGGTGCATTTCTCTGACATAAAACCAACTCCAGGCCTCCTGTATGTTCAGAGTCTTGTAATTTCTTGGTCCAGATGTGTTTCACCGATCTTTCCCTTAGTCTGTGGAATTCCTGTGTGGCAGTAGGTGCTGCCCTGGCACAGGCTGAGCCCTGCTCCCACCAGCCCTGCTCCCACCAGATTTTCCAGCGGCCAAGCTTTGACAAACCTCTTCTCCCTCCCCTTCCCCTTTAAGCGCCATCCTGGTTTTTGTGGGCCAGCTCTTGTGCACTCTCATTTGCAGGGTGTTTTTCAGCCGCTCCCTTTTGGGGCCTGGCACACATCATTGGAGGCTTCAATGGGGGAGAAAAAAAGTGGTTGTTAGGTTTCCTGGCTGGCTGTGGCGCCTGAATAGGATGCTCGTTCGGCACATTCAAAAGAATAATTGCATGCGTAGGCCTCGCTGCGAAGGGGCAGGCCTGGCTCGTTTTCTGGGCTATTTATAGCCTGCTTTTCACCATCGTTTGTCCCATTAAAACCAGAATGTGGGTAGGGAACAAACACATAAGCAGGGCATGAACATGGCCAAGAAGAATGAGTCTTTGATGAGGTCCAAATACTAATGGGGCACGTCCTGCGGCGTTGGCACAGGTCTGCTGCGGGGTGAAGGGTTTCTGGCCGGGGAACCAGAGCTCCTGCCTCTGTGCTGCTCACCTCTCAGCCAGCCAGAGATGCTGCCAGAAGGGACCGCATTTGTGTAGCTCATTTCTTGCTGTCATGTGCCATTTCTGCTTCGACACAAGAGGAGGAGTAAGACCCAGTGCTAGACCCACGGGGAGTCGGTCCACTTCTGTTATTCGCCTGTGTGTTTTGTCCCTGTGCTCTCCGCTGGGAGGATGTTGCTGACGTTCCCATCCACAGCAGTGTGCAGTCCTGTAAGTATCTCCCTTTCTCCCCTTGTTTTCCAGAGTGGGTCTTTGTGGGCCTGGTGATCCTGGGGGCGTTCCTGTTCTTCCTGCTGGTGGGGATCTGCTGGTGCCAGTGCTGCCCACACAGCTGCTGCTGTTACGTCCGCTGCCCCTGCTGTCCTGAGTCCTGCTGCTGTCCCCGGGCGCGTGAGTGACCCTGTCCAAGCCTGGTGCAAATCTTCTGCCCTGCTACTTCTGCTCCCTAGCAGAACAGAAGGAGAATCTGCTAATACGGCTTCCTTTGCCCTGAGCACTTTGCTTGGCTAAAGAACTGGTTCTTAGGGAGTGAAGCATCTGACCTATTACTCAATGGTTGAATGCTCAAAGTTAATTACAAATGTAATTCCCCGAGCCCTCCCTGCCTTGGCAGCTGTGCCTGCTTCTCCAAAGTGTCATGCTCCCGTTCCAAAGTTGTTGTTGTGTCAGTGAATGTTGCGGGTCAGAGCTAAGAGCATCCTGGGCGGTTTCTTCTGGCAATGCAAATCAGCTGTCCTCTACAACAGTGCAAAATCCTTGCAACCCAGCAAGGTTCCTGGTCAGGCTCAGTCAGATCTGTCAAGTTCCATGAGCCTCATCCTGCTGCTTGAGTCATCAGTTATTTTTAAAGCTGAACTGCCACTAAATCATGGCAGCGGTAGTGCTGGCTGTAACACCCTGAGTGTCTTTCTGGGCATCTCACAGTGCTTTGTGCATTTTTCTAAACTTCCCTCGGTGCCCTTTAAGGCTTAGGGAAATTCAGGTTGGTCCTTGTTAATTCATTTGTCCGGCTGTCTCCCGTGGGGTTGCTACCAATGTTGGTGCGGGTTTCGTCCACGCGTCCAGTGAGTCTGTGGGGGGAACTGGTGTGTGATGCTGACTCTTGTTCTTTTTCTTTTTCAGTGTATGTAGCAGGCAAAGCAGCAAAAGCTGGGTACCCTCCTGCAGTCTCTGCCATGCCAGGTCCATACTACATCCCAAGTGTTCCTGTAGCTGGTGTCCCGTCTCCTGCTGTGCTGATGGATAAGTCACACCCTCCTCCCTTAGCCCCAAGTGAGGCCAGCGCAGGAAGCCAGAATGGTAATTTGCTGTGCCAGGCACAACATTCAGTCCTCTTACTGGGAGTAGGGCTGGGAAGGGGTGGAACAGTTGTCACTGATTGAGTGGGGTGAAGAGAAGAAACACAGAGAAACTGCATTTTAATCCTGTCTCTGACAAGGACATTTGCATTAGGGCCGCATGGTCTAACTTTTCTAGGGCCATCAACACAGAGTCAGTTTGTGGCTGCCTAATTAGGTCAGCAGGGAATGGGAGGCCAAGTTCTATACAGGACCCCTCTCATTACTGCTGCAGACGTTCACTTGCAGAGGACAAAAGGATGAAGATGATTTCAGGGGCGCAGAGGCAGGAGCCATTTTCCCCTTAGAGCTGATGCCCTGCAAGCTGCTTTCTCTTTGCAAACTGTCCTTCCAACCCTCTGTAGGGCACTGCTTGGCCTCTGGAAGCAGTTTTTGCTGCAGCATGTTTTACTGTCCCCATGGCATTTTGGGCAAAGTAACCTATTCGCTTGATAGTTCTGCCCAAGAGCATTTGGGGCTGGACCCCGTCCTCTGCTTTACAGAAGCCAGTAGGTCACTTTTTTTGTTCAGCCTTTGCATTTGTGAAATGTGAGTGATGAAAGACTTCTGACTAGAAAGGAGTTGTGGATCAGTGTCAGACCTAGAGCGTCAGTGTGATGCCTCTGTCTCGGTGAGGGTCACTTCTGCTGCCGCAAGGGAAGCTGCCATCGAGGGAAAAAGAGGGCAGCTGTTTAGCCACATGCATTTCAGGATCAGAGTGGCTGTCTAAATTCAAACATCCTGCAGCAGAAATGACTCTCACCGATGTAGAGTCATCACTGACCCAGCTACGTGTCTGATTTCCAAGCACCGCACTAAGTATCAGTTGTTAAATTAACTCACAACAGTGTGTTGATGAAACACATCTGAAAAGACAACATTAAGTAGCATAATTAATTAAGCTTCTGGAACAACCCTACGCATGCTTCCACTGCCCCAGACAGTATATTAACCTTTCTGGAATTACAGAAGGTATTTTCTTTCAACAGTCATACTTTTTTTCGGCCACTGAAATCAAAACAGAGCTCTAGAATGGAGCATTTTGAAATAGGAAATAAATCAATCACTGATCCAGCGCAGAACGTATCCAATTCAAAAGCCTGTGTCAGAGAATGATGAATGACACCCCAGTGCTTAAAATTTTTTTTCTCCTGTGAAAAATGTCACTGCACATAGAGCGTGGTGTTGGTTGTGGGAACTCCGGGAATGTTTTAAGAGTCAGATCACAGCTCCCAGTCTTGTCTCTGCTAGCAGAGCACAAGTGCAGAATAAAAAACAGTGGATAGGTTTGGTAACCTCATGGAATGGCTCTTAGGATCCCTTGATGCTTACACAGAAAGATGCATTTAATATATAATGCATCCAAATCAGGTGTCTGGACTCAATCCCTCACCTCAGGACTTGGCAGGAAATGGTATACATGGCATATAAAAACATTATCACAGAGTTCTAACCTTTGTGGCAAGACAACAGAGATTCTTTAACTTTTTTTAAAATTAGTTAATTTTTTTTGCAATAATGTGGACAAACCCTTAGTCTGGATCATGGACCTGTTCAAGGTGCTGTGTGGAGCTAAGGAAGAGTTACAGCCTGTACTCTGTTCTTTTACTCTTAAGGTCCTCCACAATGCCAGAATATCCCCTAATGACAGGCTGTAGAAGAGAAAACATTGTGTGGCTTTTCCAAGCTACTTATTTGCTTGTTGGCCAGGCAGCAAGCTAAACAAAACAGGTAATGGTTGAGTTTATAATAAAAGCCTTTCTCAGAAGGAGCAATAAAAAGCCTCTGTGTCCTCCACGCAGCCAGTGTAGGTCTGATCTGAAACCTGCTATCTTTGGGACTTCAACCTTTCTGTCAAGTCCTTTTAAAAAAAATGGGATCAGAAGTGCTGGGGGACAGAGACTGGAGAGTTCTGTAATTCTGGCTAAAAACTACAGCTTTGCCCTAGATAGATTCTGTGCTTATAAATGACCCCTGTGAGGGGATCTGGTGAGCAAAGTCAGGCATGAGGATATTTAGAAAATTTGTCTAGGGTTACATAAAAGCCATGTGGCAAAGCTCAGATTAAGCCTAGGAACTCTATCTTAAATTTAGGGCTGAATAGGGGGAAAAAAACCCCCAAACATTTAGCTCTCTTATTTAGAAGAGTGTTGACAACACGTAAGTTAGGATTTATTCTCTATTTTAAATGCAGTGATTACCTAGAGGCTCTTGCATAGATCCCTTAAACCCTGCACACAGGGAAGCTTTTGGTCCTAGACCTTTAACCTGGAAAGCATCTAAGGATGAGACATAATTTACTTCCTAAACATACTTGTCTGAAAAAAAATTGCAGTGCTGTCCTTTCTGGGGAGGGAGACTGGTTACAGTTTTGGCTAACTTGGTTCCACCTACAGAAGAATAAAAATAGTGTCTAGTTAAATACAAATTAAACATTAGAAATTTATGAGCTGTTCAGGAGAAGAAAATGTGGTCTAACAGGAAAGAATGTTCCATTCCCTTTGACTTCAGCGAATGGTTCTGGACATGTGGGCAACACCTCTGCTTCTTTATTTCTTTATAATTAAAATGGGCTTAAAATTATTCAGACCTGATTAAAGGATTATGGCAATCTACAGATGAAGAAAAGTGTGGGGAGGAAGCAATAATATCTTTGGTTCTCAGATGAAGGAATAATGAAGAGATTTAATAAATTGAACATTTAGTATCATTATGAGAAGTATTTAATAAACAAACAAAGAGACAAAACATGCTTCCTCTGTCATGGAAAATACTTCTTATGAGCTGTTCACAGTCCTCTTTGCAGATTTAAATCCAAAATTAATTTCTAGATGCTTGCAGAATTAACCAAGAAATTCATTTGCCTTTTGATACACAGCTGCAATAGCAAGTTTAGTATGAAGCTAACATGAAGCCCAGCTAATTCTCCATCAGTTCCAGGAGCTATAGATGTTGCCCAAATAGATTTTGGCACAGCCTCAGTGTGAGCAGTGGCTCTGGGGAGACAGAGTCTGGAAGCTGCCCGTTCAAGTTCCCTAGAGGTTATTAGTGGGTCAGAGTGGTTTGCTGACCTGTGTGTAAATGAGGTGGCAGCTTAGCTGAGCTCCTCGTAGGCACACTGGAAGAAAGAATAGTGAGAGGCCTCTTTCCTGGCACGGTACCAGACAGAAGTGAGGTACAGCCGTGATGGTGAGGTGGAGAACTAGCCTTGCTGCTCATGCAGCACAGCCAGAGCCCTCGCTTCTGAGGCCAGTCAGTCCAGCCTCACTTGAGGAGACCTGCTGTGCTTCCACTTTGGGAGTCAGAGGCAGGATTCGTTGTGTTCTGTAAACCACTCTCTGCATTTCCAGCCACTGTGCACTCACTCACGGGGATAATAAAGCACATACTGACACAGCTGAGCTGTCTGGAGGCATGTTAAAAGAAGGACGCTGATAGACCCCTGCTATGTTTTTACATCCTATACCATTCCCAAGTGCAGACACACAAGGTAACATTTCAGGATGTAATCACTTACCTTACATGTGCACAGTCCAAGCCCACAGCAAAGCCCTTTCCTTCTGAAGCAATCTGTGGGGTTATGAGAGGAATCACTCTACCCATTTCTATGACACAGCCATTCCTGAAGCAGAGCACGGTTATTTCCTGGTGCACAGACACACGCACAGCAGTTTAGGACAGAAGGTGCCTAAGAATACCTCTGCCAAGTCCTTGCTCAGCCCACACAGCGCATACTACGCGACGTACTCCCGAACCCATATGTTAATAGCTCGATGTGTTGCGGTGGTGAGGGATAAAACAGAAGGAACAGGTTGGCTCCAAACCACTGTCCAAGTATTTAAATTGTTCCCCAGCAGGAGCATTCATGCAACGCTGCAGTGTTCCCACAAGGGAACACGTTAACCCCATGCAAGGCAGACAGGTTCCATTTTGTAGTGCCAAGTGAATTGTCCTTATGATGGTTCTCTAATGAGGCTGAATTTGAGGGTCGTAGTGCTCTCTTGTACCTAGACCTGAATTTCTGTCAATCCTGAAATAGCTCCAGGCTGAGACCTTTCTTAAATAATCTGCTATAAAAACCTGATTTTCTTCAAAGAAAGAGTGGAAAGGCGGAGTTCTCTGCTTGCTGACCACAGACCTGCTTTAAGGTAGTCAGGCTGTTTGTAGCTATTGTTAGCAGGTAAAGCGTGCATGGAGCCAGCCGGCCAGAGTTCAAGCTGCTTTGGCTCCAGGTGTATAGGGCCTTCTTTTCTGCACACAGGAACGTGGACAAGTCAAAAAGCTGTCCAGACTTCCCAGAAGTCAAGTATTTCATGTATGTCTAAGATACATACCTTTTCTGTAAAGTAAAGCATGTAAAGAATCCCAGAGCAGACAGTTTCACAGATACCAGTGACCTGGTTGGCCTCATCCCTGGAGTCAGTATAAATCTCAAAGCAGAGTGATGTGCTTTGTGGGACTTTGTGTTTCCTTCTGTATTCTCTGGAGCTTCTTCACTGTATTCTGGAGCTTCACACTCTCTTCAACCTGTGTGAAGAGAATTTATGGGGGTGGGAGGGTGGAGTGGTCTTGCACAGTAACAGCTCCCAAATGCTCAGCCACCTGCTTCTCCTGCAGAGTGGGAGCTTAGAGGAAGCCTGATCTTCTGGGACTGCTTCTCCCGAACCATGACGAATCCTTTCATTAGTGCTGAGGAAGGAGAAATGAGTTCTGCTTTTCTCTCTGCCATCATCTGTGGGAGTTGGAATCACTCTGTGGCAATGAGGGGTTTGCTTTTGTTTTAGCTGGGCAAGTCAGGCCAACTCCAGAGCCAGCCTGTCTCACACCACGGAGGGGTGAGGTGGCACAGCTGCTGTGCTGTGAGGATGTCCCACCATGCTCAGTGTCCATCACTGGATGCATCTGGGTGTACAAACTGAGCATTTCCAAACCGTTTTTGCTGTTCCTGCAAACTTTTAAAAGGATGCAAGTGCTTACAACTTCACATCCCACACTGTAGACGAATTTCTGGTGAAGCAGCGACTGACTCAGTGTGTTTTGACGCAGCCTACCTGCCTGCAGACGTAAGCTCAACTATAGAAGCAGTGTTGTGGGAAAGTCTCCTTGCTCTTACATGGGTTTTCCTCTTAACGTTTTCTTTTCTCTCCCTAGCAGTGCGCAAAGGGTACAGGATCCAGACTGACAAGGACAGGGACTCCATGAAGGTGCTGTACTATGTTGAGAAAGAATTGGCTCAGTTTGACCCAGCTAGGAGGATGCGAGAACGATGTGAGAAACAAGCATGGTTTGAATTTTTTTTTTTTCTTTCCGCTGACCTAAGAAAGACTGCAAATTCATAGTTAAAAGTTCACTTGGTTTGCCTCAGGGTCAGCCCCTAGGATATGAGGTCTATGATATGTAATTGGGACAGGTAAAGTCTAGATTTTAGGTATCTACAGGTATGTTCTGATTTTAAAGGTCTGGTGCTTACCTAATCATTCTCAATTAGAGAAAAGTGAGGGGTACTGAAAAGCTCATGAAAATTGTCCACTCATATAATTAAACTTTAGGATCATCAGCATCTGAAAAGCCAAGTCCCTACTCGTACCTTCTACAACCTGTGGTGTGATAATAACTGGGATATTGTTTTCACAATTTCTTAAGAGTGTGGTGTCTGTAAATTCCCAGCATGGCAAAATAGGAGAGGGATGGTTTTATTGAAAGCGTGTTTTGTGGGCTGCAGTGACCACAGTGTGGCTTGAAGGAAGCAGGAAGTTTGTCTGGAGTGGCTGTTGCCCTGCAGGAGGAGCATGGTGGTGAATAGGGACATGGTGCAAACTCAGAACCGAGCTTCTGTGTGGAACTCCTCACTGTCTTCCCATAGCCTCTTGTAAGCTTTATTTCCCTTAAATAAAGGCTGAGGCTGCACCTAAAGTGTGTCAGAACACAAACCCATGTGAGGATCTTTCCACATTAGGAGGCAGAGGTGCAGAGTGGGACAGGGTGTGTGGGGGAGGGCCTGCAGTGCTGCTCCTTGTCCTGTGGCTGCTGCGTGCAGAGGACAGTGGCGGGCTGGGGGCTCAGTTCCTCTGGGCAGCACTCAGAGCTAAGCCATGTTAGGCACTGCTAGAGGCTCGCTTAAAACAGACGTGGGATCCTGAAAATCACTGAAGGGAAGGGCTTTGAGGAATGACACTACATCAAAGCCCTGTACAGATTAGGCATAACGAACAAATTATATATACTTCTAAAACAGTCATTGCTGAGCACACTGTCTTCTCCACCCACAAGATTTACTATAAAAAGACCTCTGCAGATTGGTATGTCAGGCCTACAGATGTCAATGTGCTTGATGGGGTAGAGACTGACAGTGATTCAGACAGACTTCTACTTTTTTTTCTTAATCTTTTTTTGAGGGGGTTGCTTTTGTTTTAGCTGGGCAAGTCAGGCCAACTCCAGAGCCAGCCTGTCTCACACCAGGAAAAGGGGAGGTGGCACAAGTTCTGTGCTGTAGTGGTGTCCCACCAAGCTCAGTGCCCACCTCACAAGGGCGGGGAGCTCACAGGTGTTACTGAAGGGAAGCTGTCCCTGAAGGCTGAACTCGGTTATCTGGAACACAGGCATCTCATTGCGTTGGTGATACCCTCAGAATCCCCACCTGGCTGCCACCAGGTGATGCCCATCCCGTTTCTTTCCTGCATCCTCCCCTGCAGATAACAACACGGTGTCCGAGCTGAGCTCGCTGCACGAGGAGGACCTGAACTTCCGCCAGCCCTACCGGCAGGCGCGGAGGAAACCCCTGCCCGCCGCGGGGGACGTGGACGGCGACGCCGAGTACTGGGCGGGAGTCGTGGGCGGGGGCAGCACCTCCAGATCGCAGGCTGTGTCCGACTACAGGGATGAGCGGGACAGCTACTGGCACAGGTGAGGGACACCCCGCTGCGGGGCAGCTCTATCTGGCAAAGCGGTAAAGAAAGCAGAAGGGACAGATGGACTGGTAGCTCTCCCCTATTTCCTGCTGCTCTTGTTCTGCTTAGCAGGAGAGAGGGGCTGCAGAGAAATAGGAAATCTGGACATGTCAGAATGAAGCTGATTGCCACAAGCCTGCTGAAGCCTACCCAGCTGGGTAAAGCTAGGTACAGCCCCAGTCCCAGTGGGACGTAAAAGTGAGATCAATAGGAAAGCCACCCCTCCCAAAGTGGGAAGGTGCAAATCCCTCTCTTGAGACTTGTAGCTGATGCCTCCAGCATTTCCCAGTGCTGGTGTGCTTTATTATATAGGAGTCACACCCTGGTGCTTTGGTGCAGCTAGACCTGTGTTCCAGGCCTAAAGGACTCACACTCTGGTGCCTAGAGGAGAAGTAGCACACATGCAAGCAGCCCAGTATCCCAAAAGCAATAGCAGGGATTTCCTTCCTTCAGTACTGGGCTATTGTACCAGCTCACTGTCTTTAAACCTGCTTCAAAACTGCCTTGCTGTGAGCTTCTGTAGCTGGGTTCTTGGGTTTTTCCAGCAGGATATACACCTACAAGCTCCAGGATGAAGGAGAAGCAGGTCCAGCCCTGCATATTGGAGGACAGGGCAGGTGCACCCTGGGGATAACCTCAGGTAACATTAGACATGCAGAACCTGAGCTGTCTGCACTAAGCTGCCTTTACAGTCAGCAGAGAGGACCTGGGGTTTCAAGGATGTGATAGATCTCTTCCTATGGAAGATGATGAAAACAGTTCAGATGATTCATGCCCCCAGGAGGGCCTGTTTCCCTCCATTGTCTGTGCAGGCAGCCGAGGGGATGAGTGCAGCTGGATCCTGCCCTCTAACTCTACCTCCTCCCTCTTCCAGCCAGCAGAGATCCAAGTCGGAGATGCTGTCCCGTAAGAGTTTCTCCGTGGGAGTGCCGGCCGTGTCCATGGACGAGCTGGCGGCCTTTGCCGAGTCCTACAGCCAGCGGCCGCGGCGGGCGGACAGCCAGGACCTGCGGCGCTTCGAGCGCTCCGAGTCGCACGGCGGGCGCGGCGGGGGCCTGCCCCACCAGGACAGCTCCATGGAGGAATACTACACCAAGCGCTGCAGGGGCAATCGGGAGCCGCCGACGGACTCGGATCGGGGCTGGTCCTACAGCCCGCCCCGGAGACGGGCCCACGAGGAGAAGCACCTTCCCAGGCTGGTGAGCCGGACGCCCGGGGGCAGCCAGAAATACGACCACTCCTACCTCAGCAGCGTCTTGGAGAGGAAATCCCGGAGCTACGACGAGAGCGGCGACCACTGTGCAACCCCCTCGAAGCTGAGCTCGCAGCCCAGCCAGAGAGGAGGGAGCACGTACTATGCCTGGTCACCACCCTCCACCTACAAAGCCGAGAAGTCGCAGCCGCCGCCGCCGCAGTCATCGTCCCCCGAGCAGGACGAGGAGGAGGAGGACAGCCTGCCCCCCTACAGCGAGAGGGAGCTGAGCCGAGGCCCTTCCTACAGGGCCAGGGAACAGGCCTACCTCAATGCCTCTGACAAGAAGAGGAAAAAGGACCCCAAGAAAACAGTGAGGCCATGTCTGGTGGTCCTGGTCCAAATAGGCTGAGCGGAGAGCCACCAGGCAGGGGTTACTAACCAGAGTTGATGGGCAAGGGGGTTTTTTTCAGGAGGGTAACACCTGGAGTCTGGGTGTCACTCCCTGTGGGAAGAGGGGAAGGAACTGTGGGGGTAGGAAGCCAGAAAGGGTGATAGCTCCTACACAGGAGTCCATGATGGAGAGGAAAGCCAGATGTGCCTGGGACTGGGGAGGTAAGGGATGTCTTTGGCATATGTGGCCTGGTAAATCCAAAGTGGTGGGAGTTACCTAGAGTTCAGGAGGATCATGGTAGGGAAGTTACCCAGGCCTTACAGAAATCATAGGGCTTTGCTTTGGCCTTGATCCTTGTTAAGGAAGGGTTGAGAGGCTCTCATTCTTCTGGGTTGGTAGCAAGGGATGGCGTAAGAGATATCTTTTTGAAAGGGGTGAGATCACAGACTCCTGTAGGTGCGTGGGCTTCTGTAGGGGCCATTCATGCCAAAGGCATTCCTCACCAGCAAGTGCAAAACATCCTGCCACAGGCCAAGCTAGTGAGGACTGATGAGTTCATGGTTGCTGGGGAAGGGGATCTTCCCCATCTACCCCAGCTGGGGAAGTCTGTACCATGAGGGAGACCTTACCATTAGAGTAGCTTGGCTGTGGGAGAGAGGATTGGATTGTGAGTGGACAAAGCTGTTGCTGTTTAGTTGTCTCTGTCAAAGCTTTGTCTGTCCCTTTGTCTGTTCCAATGAGTGCTTTCCTGTTGACATTTAATCTTCTCTCTTTCCTCTCAGAATGATTTCCCAACAAGGATGTCCCTTGTGGTTTGAAGTTTTTGTGGACCTGTCATGTTGATGGGCTGGATATCTTGAGGTGACTGCAGTGGAGAAGATGCAGAGCAACAAGCAAGACAAGCTTCTGTGAACCTCTGCAGCCATCAGCCATGGACTGCTTCAACTGTTTGTTTCATCCAGGGGAGCTGAGGCTTTTGTAAGAGACAGACTGCCATGGGCAGCACTCGATCGCAGAGGCCCTGGGAGTCTGCCAGGAAAATGAGGCTGGGGCTCTCTTTGGCTCCCTGTTTTCCAGTGCCCTCCACTCTGCACTGGACAGCAGCCACGTCCCTACTACAAGTGAGGCTGCCTTTGTGCCTCTTGCCCTGTCTCAAGTGCAGAGGGAGGCCTGTGTACCTCTTGCTCTCTCTGTCTCCTCAGTTCTCTGTTTGGATCAAAATTGTCTCCATACTTAAAGCCTTTTCTGTATCACCCCCGTGCTGGGAGGAGGCCTTGTTCTTACAGCTGCAGACTGCCTCCAGCTGATCAGGCCCTAAATCATGAAAGAAAATCTACATCCTTTCAGACACTGTAAGAAAATGAGTGATGACATGTTACCTTGATAAGGGCTGAATGGGCAAAGAGACAATTATGAGCTGGTTTGTTCAATATATTTAGTTCTGTTCGTTGTGTGATGAGAGTTGCAGGTGAGATTGATGTATTGTTTTGAAAGTGGGTCAAAGTAGCTTTTATTGTGATGAGAGCATGATTTATTTCCCCCCTGCCCCCAAATGTGTTTTGTTTTGATGCAGTTGCATTTCCTTGCAGCTGGACTGTGACCCTGTAGAGCTTCAAGCTGGAGTACCTACTCCACTGTTTTAAAAGCAGTGCTCTAGCCTCCCTAGTGCTCTGCTTCCAGCACCACCAGACACCTCTGCCACTCTCATGAGTGGCCTTTTTCTTTCAAGGAAGCAAAAAGGGGACAGTCTCAGTGAGCGGGCAGCTGCAGACCTTCGTTCTGTGCCACTGGTATCACTTCTTTCTGGAAATTGTTTCCAGGCGCTGAAGAGAGCAGTAACAGCAGTGGGAAAATAATTAGCACTGTGGATGGATACAAGCTTTGAAAGTCACCCTTTTCACTTGAAGCCATTCCGTTCACTTTGGTTGGGATGTGATTTTAGTGGCTGTTGTCTCAGGAATAGCTTTATTTAGAAGTGAGTGCTTCACACCATTTGGAAGCCTGACATTCTGGTTTTCATAGGGTATTATGCAGTCATTTATTTAGCTGCTAAAATCATCATGTGAGGGAAAATGATGGGAACATTTTAAGGTCCAGAATCTTGATCCCTATTACACCTAGAAACAACTAGTGCCCTGTTGTGTTACAGACATTATCAGCCTCTGAAATGACATCTTTGTTGTTCCTCTGGGAATTTGGGAAGCTGTCTGGCCTCAGGTGCTCATACTGGCAGTACTGTTTGGAACACAAGGTATATTAACAGCACTGCAATTCTCCATAAAAATGATAGATAATTTCTGTATTACTCCTTTGCCAAGGTAGTTCACCCACCAGGAACGGTCAGGGGAGAGCAAAAATAATCTCCATAGATTTGATGACAGTTTGCATGTCAGAAGCTGAATTGATAAAAAGATGACCTTCTTCTCCCACACTCCTCTGGTGCTGACTGTAGTTTTGGAAATCCCAGTCCTGGGTCTTCCTGGCCAGAGAGGGATTAGCCAGCAGGAACATACAATTGTGGAACTGCAGAATTGTTTGTGCAGGAGGTAGCCTTCAAAGATCATCCAGTTCCAACCCTCTGCCATGGGAAGGGACATATTCCACATACCAGGTTGCTCAGAGCCCCATCCAACCAGACCTTGAACACTTTCAGTGATGGGACATCTGCATCTTGTCTGGGCAACCTGTTCCAGTGTCTCACCACCCTCACAGAAGTTCTTCCTTGTATCTAATCTAAAATTACCCTCTTTTAGTTGAAAATCAATGCCCTGGTAAAAAGTCCCTCTCCAGCTTTCTTGTAGGTTCCTTTAGTCACTGGAAGGCTGTCCTAAGGTCTCCACAGAGCCTTCTCTTCTCCAGGCTGAGCAGCCCCAACTCTCTGAGCCTGTCTTCATAGAAGAGGTGTTCCAGCCCCTGTGACCATTTTTGTCTCCCTCCTCTGGACCTGCTCTAACACGTCCATGTCTTTGTGCTGGTGGCCCGAGAGCTGAACACAGTACTCTGTGTGGGGTCTTGGGAGAATGGAGGAGAGGGAAATTCCATTCCTTGACCTGCTGGTCACTCACCTCATGCAGCCCAGAATAAGGTTGGCTTTCTGGGCTGCAAGAGCACGTGGCTGGCTCATGTCCAATCTTCACCACTATAAAATCATGGAATTGTAGAATGGTTTGGAAGGGACCTTAAAGATCATCTAGTTCCCCAGGTCCTTCTCAGGGCTCCCAGTCCATTCTTCCCTCAGTCTATCAATACCAGGGGTTGCCTTGACTCAGGTGTAGCACCTCACCCTTGGCTGTGTTGAACTTCATGAGGTTCTCATGGGCCCACTCCTCAAGCCTGTTCCAGGGTCACTCTGGATGGCATCCCTTGCCTCCAGTGACTCCATGGCATCACTCAGCTTGGTGTCACCCACAGACTGCTGAGAGGGCACTCAGTCCCACTGGCTGCACCATTAATGAAGATTGAACAGTGTCAGTCTTGGTGCAGGCCCTTGAGGGACACCACTTGTTTCTGGTGTCCATTTGGACACTGAGCCATTGACTGATGCTCTGGATGTGGCCATCCAGCCAATTTCCTGTCCATCAAGTCGTCCATCCATCAAACCCATCTCTCTCCAGTTTAGAAACTACAGTGTTGTGTGGGACTGTGTCACAGGCCAGAAGTAAAGGCAGATGACATCAGATGCACTTTCCTTTTCCACCAGTGCAGTCACTCTGTCATAGAAGGTCTCCAAATAAGTAGGTGTGATTTGTCCTTGGCAAAGCCATGCCAGCTGTCTTTAATCATTTCCCTGCCATCCCTGTGCCTTGAGATAGCTTCCAGGAGGATCTGTTCCATGATCTTACACAGAGGTGAGGCTGATCGATCAAGAGTTCCCAGGGTCCTGTTGTTTTATTCTTCTTTGAAACAGGTGGGATGTTTCCCTCTTACCAGTCTATGGGAACCTGACTGCCTGAGTGCCATGACTTTTCAGACAGGGAGAACAACTTAGCAACTGCATTTACCATCTACCTGTATTATGGCTGGAGAGGCTAACATTTTAAGTATTTTCATCTTTCCTTATCATTAATGTGTGTTCCTAGGAAAATCACAGCACAGTTAGCAAGAGGTAGGCAGGTGGCTGCCATCTGAGGACTCTGGGGCCTTGAGAAGTCTATGGAGCTACACTACATGCTGTTTTAAATCGAACATTTCATTCCTGACCTATGAGGATTCTGTTAGTCTGAAAACCTTGGCAACCCCTGTGCCATGAATTTCAAGGGAGCTTAGCCTGCTATCATTTCCATCAGACATCCCCCAGACCCAGGAAACAGCTGACATAGAAATTTGAAGGTGCATCTGACTATGCCAGAAAGGGGCCAAACCAGTGATTTTACAGTCTTTGAATACCTCTATCTTTTAAATCATACTGAAAGCCTGAGCATTACAATCTTCTCATTTCACTTATGTTCTGTCCCTTATCTCAGTCACTGTAGTTTATTTGATCAAGCCCTCAGGAATGAGTTGTGTGTATTAAAAATACAAGTCTTCATTTTATTTGAGTCAGTTTTGTTTGTTCAGTGCTGGTACTTTAGGGCATCTGTACACTGTGTGTAAGAAGTTGCCGTTTGTGTATCTAGCTTATAAATAAGTAGTTGCAAGCTAATTCTTTTAAGAAAACTTTTAATTGTAGAAATAACTCTTTGTGAGAACTTGGAAGCATCTCTTGAATCCAAGTACCTAGAAAAGCATTGAAGATTTTATGACTAGTGATTCTACGAGTTTTACCAGATAAAAGTTTCAGCTGCAGAAAAAAAAAAAAAAAAAGCAGTCCTAATTCCCTGAAGTTGGATCTGGGCAGCAGCAACCCTTGCTCTAAAATTTTAGATTTTGTATCTCCCTGTACAAACCTGCAGGAATTTTCAGTTACTGATCATGTCTGTCCTCAGGCCATCTTTATTCTTCCCATTAGAAATATGTGTGCAGCAGCAGCAAATGGACCAAATCAAGAAGTGAGGGGTGACGTAGAGTACCTGCACAGCTACACAACCCTAATGACCTGTGACTCCTGGAGCAGGGGGCCAGAGACTGACAGACAGCTCGAGAGGAGCCTCGTGTTTGAGGAGAGGAGTAATGGTTTGTGTCTGTGCCATCTTTCAGAACACCTGCAGAATGCTGGCACTGGGAAATAATGAGCCTGGCTATTATGTGGTCTCGAATTATAAGTTTTCCGGTGATCAATTTTTATTGCTGGCATAAAATTAAAATCCTTTTCTTACTGGATATGGATGTCTGGGTCATGTCAAGGACATGGAGGGTTTTGTAGTCTTAAAATCACATCATCACAACGGTGACTTGCTAAGAAAACAGATGATGAGAGAATCCTGTAAAAATTTAAAAGAGCCCCTAGGGCAAAAGCAGGATCAAGCATTAGCAGTAGATTTGGCTGTGCTGTCAAAAAAAGTGATCTTGGCTACTGAAAAAAAAAGGTTTTGACATAATGGAATAGGAAAATGAATACCAAGGGTAATGACTTCTCATCAATCCCATTATTCCTTTAAAATACATTGTAAAAGTTCCAATGGGTGGCTTCAGTGTGAATATCCTCAGAACACTCCATTTCCACTGAAATGGAAAATTAACAAAATTAGCACTTTGAATACTTAAAATTTTTGAGAAACTCCCAACATTTATGAGCTGAAATGGGCAGCCAGAATTATTCAGGTCTTTATGCCAGCATGTGGTACAGGGGACTGGAGCTGTAACATCCCCACCTTCGTTACTGGAGTTGGGTCAGGGGTGGCCATCAGCAGAGCACCCTGGAGCTGCATCTCAGAGAGACAAAGGACAGCCCCTGGGATAGATCCCTGAGAAGGAGCAATCACAAAATATTTCAGATATCAAGCCTTGCTACAAACTGTTCCAGGTACATAAACGCAGCACCACGGTGTTTATCATGCCTGGGCTATTCTGAAAATAATTGGAATGGTGTGGAGATTGTTGAGAAACTGCGTGGAGCTGTCTTTTTCTCCTGGTAGCTTTCACACAAGATGTGGGTGACGATCCGTTCTCTGTCACTAAGTGCAGGGTTTGGGACACGTGGAAATGAAAGCTAAAGGGGCTTTAGCCCATTTCTTTACTGGAGCAAAGTAGAATCCAGGAGCAAAGATGCCTTTGGCATCTGCCAGGTGCTGCAGATTTGCCCCTATAATTCCAGAAATCTCTGTGGTGCAGCATCTCCATCAGGCTCTGATGGCTGTATGTGCTTTCTACAACAGCTCTGATGCTGAAACCATCCTCATCCTGGGGCTCCTGAAGTCCCTTTCCCATTGCCTGGAAGATCAGAAAAGGTATCCATTGCATAATGTGATTTGATGTGATCTCAGAAATGCCAGCTGGATTTACCAGCATTAGAAACAGCAAAACTCTAAAGAATAAGGTTAGCTAATACTAAAGGAAGGAACCTGCCATGATTCCCATGTGAATTCTCTTGTGACCTTTATAATTCTTTCTGACATTCACTCCTGCCTGCACAGGGGCCTTTGCCAGGCGAGGCCACCACCTCCTCTCCCTTTTGCCTGTCATTTTCTGTCATGCTTGTAATGCCTCTCTGACCCCTCTGCTTTCCTTTGGCTATTTCCAGTCAACCTTCAGTGTTGTGCTAGGGGTTCCAGTCAGTTTGGATGTAGAATGAGTGGCGTTTGGTAAAAAGGCATATTTACCCCCTGTAAAAGCAAAAATTGCAGAATGCCCACAACAAAACCCCAAGCCCTCCAGATATTCTCTCAAACCCAAGCAGGGGTGTTACTGGAAACATTTTAAAAATTAAAGCTGAACATAATTTCAAAACGAGTCGTCGTTTTCAACCCCAGGGCAGCTGCAGTCAGAGCTGTGGAGTGCAAACAGCAGGAGCAAATGCATTCAGGTTTCATTGTCCTTGGTGAGAGCAGGGGCAGAGAGAAGCAGCATTTAATGAGTCAGAAAGCAAACGGAGTTCCAAGGTGCTATTACTTACATGTGAGTTAGAAGTGTGAACTAGAAGTCGACAGGCTTGGCTTAAAAGCAAAATTCAGTCCAGGGAAACTTGAGCCCTGGCCCAGGGGTACAATCCTCTTGCTGTTTACAGATGAGCTGGGCTTTTTTCCTGCCTCTGTTGCTGCCTACCACAGCCATTTCCCAGCCATTACGCAGTGAGTGAGTGGCTTTCTTTGCTGCTGTTATTTTACTCAGATTGTCCTCCCCTGTAATGAACTTTTTCAGTGTGAGGGGGAGAAGGACGTAACCATACTCTGTAATGAAAATGTAACACTTTTATAGCTTTTTGGGACACATCCACATCCCCAATTACCAAGCATTATACATTTGCCATGCGTACAATATCGAAGTCGTTGCTTTTGAGTTGTCACCATGGAGAATAAAAGCAGGAAAAGCTACCACCAATCTCCCTTTTTATTATCCTGCAGGCAAATAATTTGCCCAATTTTTGCTAAGATATGAGCAGTTTACATGAGTAGTTTTCAACCCATGTTTTTGATTTGTGGCCAATAAACCAAACATTTTCCAGTGGAGCAGCAGACCCTTCATAAATCTCATACCATTCACAGGATAACATACAAAAACATTCTTCCCAGCCTTCTTTCACACAAGAAAGTACCCCGTGGAGCCACACTCCAGAGAGAGGGTAAACTCTCCCGTGGTTTTGCAGACCTAAACCGTTTTTCTATTTTATTGGGAAAACTTTTATCTTTCTACTACAGACATGTTCTTTTCTTTTGGCACTGTGATGTCTTTGTCCTTAAGTGTGTGGTACTCTGGGCTGCTGATTTTTGTGTCATACACAAGCAACTTCATTCTAATTCTGTCCCCGTGTTGTAAATAAGGAATTAAGACCCACACTGTATGTCGGTGTAACCTGAACAGCATTTACACGTTTAGATTGTGTCTGATAGGTGTTATCACCAGTCAGGAGCAGGAGAAGCAGCTCCCAGCTCTGCTCTGTATTTCCCTATGCAAGGCACAGCATCCCTTGGCTCTGAAAATTGTCACTCATCCTCTATTTTACCACCTGTGAATGTGCTCAGCGTTTCTTTGGGCTTCTTCATCACTCCTCCTTCCCTCAGTTCTCCCCCTCTGCAGAACACGGAGCAGGAAAGGTGCCCATCCATACCTTGATGACTTGAGGGCGAGGAAGACTTGACAACAGAAACAGAGAGGTCACCCAGCTCAGAGCTCTGCAGGAAGTTGCTCCTGGGTGGGGAAGTGTTTGTGCCAGCAAGGCAGAGGTGCCCTGCAGCTCCCACTGCAATTCCTGGTTACGCCTTGTACGAGTAAGGCTCTTCCCTGCCCAGCCACAGTTATCCATGAGCACTTGGCTGTAGGTACAGGTTTGTGATTCAGGGCCATTTCTGAATTAGAGAAAGGAGTCTGAAAAAAATGCCTAAAATTGCACAGGACCACTTGCTACAGCAGGTGTAGTGTTTTCATTTTACACCCTGCTGTGTGACAGAAATCCTTTCTGCTTACACGTCAAGTTGGTTTCCATCAGCCTCTCCAGAGCAGGTGGGAGTGATTTTCATGTCCCAGTTATCTGATCTTCTCTTTGAGCAACAGATCACTCAGTGCACTTGTCTCTGAATAGGTACTCCAGGGTAGTGAGAGGCAGAGCTCCAACTGGTTGCATTTTACACTCAAGAGCCTGCTAAATTATTAAATAATTTAGTCTCTCAAAGTTCTCTGCTTCCTGGCAAAACCAGAATGTGTGTTTTTATAGGCCTCAGGCTTGCTCGCCTTGGAATTACAAGTTTTGGCAAAGACTTTAACACCCAGAAAGGTGAAGACCGGGTGAAACAGTAACACAAGAATCTAAAAGCTTTGCCTTGTGTAAAGCATGTAAAAGACGTGTAAAGTGTGTAACAAGTGTAAAGATACCATCTTCACATCACTGATTCTGCAAGAAGGGTGAGGTCACTAAAATGAAGGCTGTCATAGCTATGTAAACTCCTCCTGGATTTCTCTTTCAGGTTTTTGGCCATCTTAGGCTTTGAAGAGTAGGCCTACACAGCTGAAGTTTGAGCAATGCCTGTCTGAAATGCATGTCCTGCAAATCTTCGTGCACAATTGGCCACAATGAACTTGGCCACAATTACTGAGTGCGTACAGAAAGGATGTGGGGACCTGGTACCTGGATCGTTTTTCTTTATAACTTGGGAGTCCCAGCTTCTTGAGCTGAAGCTTTCAGCACAGTCAAGTGCTCAGGATTTCTGAGAAAAGTAAAACTACTCAAATTGGTAAAACCATAGTGCACACACCCCCCCAGTGCAGCCAATTTACGGAGACTGTAATGTGCAGCTCTGGCAGCCAGAACCAACTGATGCAATTTGGAGCCTGCATCTTTGCGGAGCTGAGCTGCCAAGGCTTGGGGAGCACTTGGTCCCGTGCACAAATAGGCCTTCACCCAATGGTGTGGCCAGAACTTGTGTGGGTAGCAGCCTCTGAGCCTGAGGTATGTTTTAATTAGAACTGGGGAAGTGAAATGATGAAATGGGTTTGGGGTTTGTGCTTTTTTTGTTTTTTTTTTTTTTTTGTTTTCTTTAGAAATATATAGAAATATACATATAGTTATACATATAGTTATATATATACATTATATATATATATATATTTATATATATACATTTTTGTCTCTGCTCCTCAGAAGAGAGATCTGAGGTTTCCTTCTGTTCAGGCCAGTATGATGCCTGAATGGAAAATTTCACTCCCCAGTTTTCAGTAAAATGCAGCTTAGACTGGTCCTTGTGAATAGCTGTAAAAGGAAAGTTACTGTAGCAGAGCTCTGTAATCAAGAGGTCTCCATGGACAGCCTGTCATCCTGATGAGAGACACTTCTTAATTAAGAGGAGATGCTGCATTGTAGATGAAACAATTCCTAAGTGTTCCAACTTCCCTCATCATATCAATGAGCCTGGAGTTACAGAGCTCCCAACAACAAGGGGTTTTAGAGGATTTCGAGAGAATTTTAGGTCTGAAAGTTCAACACTCAAGCATGTGCAGCATGCAGAGAACGCATTTCAAAACGTGTTTGAAGAGCAGAAGCCTAGTTTTGCACTACTTCAAAGATCTTTGAAAGGCAGAGTGTGGATAGCATCCCAAGTGGTGCTGCGGAGATCTGAGATCCACACACTTCTGTGAAAAGCTCAAACTTATTTCCAAGCAAATCGATTAAGAAGCTGCCCTTGCAGCTAAGCTTAACTGATTTCCTGCTTGAGCATCTCAATTACACTGATTTAATGATTGAACTTGTCCAGATTAATCGGAAAACCAAAAAAATCATGGTCAAAATACTTGACAAACTGTTTAGGTGAATGAGGGAGAACACTGGTGTTTGTGAAGCACTGGTAGGGAGAGCCTGGAAAACAGCTGCCTGCAGATTAACACTAAATTCAAGCAAAGTGAATTCACTTGAAGTGCTTCAGCACATCAAGTGGCAGCACAGAAATGCTGCATGAACATCGATCGTCTCACATCTCAGCTGATTAGGACCCTTATGTTGTCTACACCCGTGTGTAATACAGCCCCAGGGAGTGAGCCTGGGTGCTGTCCCTGCCCATCTGCTCTGCATAAGGTATCAGTGTACTGTATTCTGTATATATAGTATATTCTGGAGTAAAATTGTTTGCCACAGCCCACGTTCAGTCACTCTCGCTGCCAGCTGAACTAGGCTGTCCACGAGGGCACTTGTAACAAGAGCTACAAGTCTAGAAGACCAGGGCACAAGGTGCACCAAAACCAACACGTGGTCCGGGCCACAGTTAGGTGGCAACCTGGCATTTTTAGGACACGACAGCCAGCTCTCTGAGAAGTCATGCAGCAGGGACACAGGCAAGTCCTCACAGCAGTTTTGGTTGCCATGTCTAGAAAGAGGCCGATCCCGAAATGGCCCACTGCCCGTTCTTCCTGTACCTCAATGAATGACTAAGAGAGAACATGAAAAGTGTGGGACAGAAGATGTCCTCAGATGTTCATAGTTCTCCCACTCCCCTGGCTCCCAGCTAAGGGAAACTGAATTAACCATGCAGCAAAGCTGAATTGGATGCTGTGGGCTCTGAACTATGGCGTTTGTAGTGGCTGAACAGCGAGAGCACAAAGTGCCCTGGCTTTGAGGGCCAGAGTGGAGAGTGAGAGCACAGGGGCTGCCCAGCAGCAGTGTCTGTGTGAGGACTTACTGGGTGCAGATAATGCCATCAGCAGGTTCTCCACGTGCCTAGTTTGAAAAATGAACAGAAACAGCATTGAGAGCAAAAGAGTTCACCTGGGTTAATACTGCTCAGCTTCTGTGCTCCGGCACCTTTTACTGTGTAAATGTCACCACCCTTTGCTTTGTCCATTCCCCAAATATACACAATTGGCTGAAACTCCGACTCTGAGGCAAGAGGTATCTTTTCAGCCAGTTTATGGGGGCAGAATTACCCTTCAGAATAAATACATATTTTGGTCACACAAAAATTAATTGTAGTTTCCATCTTCTGGTGGCAGTGAACGCTTTTCTGACAGAGCTGGGAATACAGAAACAACAAAGGCAATGTGGCAGGCTTTTTCAGGTCTAGCCCTTCTTAGAAACATTAAAAAAAAAAAAAAAGAGGAAGAAAAGCAACAAACAACTTAAAAGATGTGTTTCTTGGGAACTAACAGCAATACTGGCCACAATATTGATTACATTTTTTTGGCCTGTCTTTTCTCTGACTCCAAGCCTCTCAGTGGTACATACCCTGCTCCTCGCGAGCCTGTGGTCTGGAGTGGACTAATGGAGTTTGGAATGAACTCTCCCAAGTCTGTAATTTAAACAGCATGGATCATCTAATGGATCTTAAGAGCACAGCCATGTGAACACTTGCTCAGCACGGCTGTATTAATTCAGGCTCTTGGGGAGAAGGTGGGAGCGCAGACCAAATGACTTAAACCAGATCTGCTGCCAATGGAGCGAGAAGCTGTGCCCTTTGTGGCAGCACTTGGTGGCTGAGGGAGGCATGGATGTATCCACATGACCCAGCCAGTAATTCCAGTCATATTCTGGTCACAGCTTGCTTGTTTCCTCAGGACCCTGTGCTCTTCATGCTGGGCATTCTCTTTGCCCTAAGCGACCTCCCCTGTTTGGGAGCTCACCCCTGTGTGAAAGCTCATTGTTTGCACCAGGCCTGCGTGTGGTGCTGAAAATAAAAATTCTGCAGCACAGCAGATTCGATCACTTCGTTTTCTTGCCTGAAGCACACTGTGATTTCTTCCCCTGTTTGTCTTCGTGGGTGGAACAGGCATTTCAGTATATACTGCCACGCTCATTACAGGGAGTTCTTCCATGCTAGAGATATTAACATCTTTGTTATTACTGCCAGTTCCCTCCTCCTCCCCCGTACCAAGCGGTCGCCTGAGCTAGGATTCCTGTTAAGGACAGACTTCCAGTAGTAGTATTCTCCTCCTCAAAGTGAAGAAGATCTCTTCAGAGGTCAGATCCTTCTGCTTTCTCAGAATCCTGCCTCCCTCATGTTCCTTAGAAAGTAATTATTAAAACTGTCAAAGCCACTCACAAAAGCATCACAGAAATTCTCGGAATCAGCTGAGGAATCATAATCACCTCTTCGTAATCATTAACAACTCAAAATCGTAGTGTTTGAATTCAAAAGTTTTATGCACGAAAAAATGTTTAACATTTAATATAAAATCAGTTTGACACAGCTTATTTTTCAAATGCCATCATTTTTCTGTTCATTTTCCTGTTCATTTTCAGTTCATCAGACAATTAAAAGACCACAACAATTGAAAAAGTCATCCTAAATACTTTTTAAAGCCTTATAAAAACATTCATGAAGTGCCACCCACAAAAGCACCTAAACATGACTCTGAGAAAAACTATTAGGATATTAATTTAGTTAACTACTTCTGAGGGCTAAGCTGTCAGACAGCAGCATGATTTGTGGAATTGTCCATTTAACAGTGACACAACCCAGCAAAAACACTGTTCCATAGACACAGCCCCAAAACAGCATCAGCTGGGCCCACAACACGTACACAGAAGCACCCAGCACAGTGTTGCAGGGGTTTCAAATAAATAGATGCAAACACTGTCTAAAAGCAAGACTACTGGCACGTGGGAGACGTGGATTCTATGGGAAGCAATCATCCCAGGCTGTGGCCTTACCGGGAGGGAAAACACAGGCAGCTTGTACAGGAAACGGGTACAAATTTTAGCTGGTTTTTACCGGAATAAAAATCACTCCCCCCTAGAAATAATAGAAAAAGACACTGATCCTTGGAACGTCTCCATGTTCTCTCTGTCCTTGAATGTACCATGCTGTGTAAGTACCCTTCTGTCCTCCATCCCCAAAAGAGAGGCTCACAACAACCACTGCACCACCGTGAATGCGCTCCAGTTCATTTAATTCAGTCAGCGGTGGCCTCCCTCTCGGCCTGAGCGTCTGGGCAGTGCTCACAAACAGATTTGGATAAATCCAACCAAAAAAAAAAAAAAGTTAAAAAAAAAAAAGGGACAGGCTCTGAGGGCTCTCTCCACCAAAATTCATGTCCCGTACAAGACGTCCAGGGAGCAGCTTTATGTCTTCCCAGCACCAGCTCCACGGAGCTCTCTCCTCTCCACCAGCTACTCCGCGTGGCGCTTCTGGTGCCGCACCAGCTGGGGCTGGAAGCGGAAGCTCTCCCCGCACCGGGAGCAGCGGTAGGGCTGCTCCCCGGTGTGGATGCGGGTGTGCTTGATGAGGTTGGAGTTGCCGCTGAAGCCGCGGCCGCACCGGCCGCACGTGTACGGCTTCTCGCCGGTGTGGGTGCGCGCGTGGCTGACGAGGTCGGAGCTCTGCCCGAAGCGTTTGCCGCACTGCCCGCAGGCGTAGGGCCGGACGCCGGCGTGGGCCCGCTGGTGCTGCAGGAGGTGGCAGCGCTGGCTGAAGCTCTTCCCGCAGGCCGGGCACTTGTAGGGCCGCTCGCCCGTGTGCATGCGCTGGTGCTTGATGCAGGTGGAGCTGTCGCCGAAGAGCTTCCCGCACTCGCCGCACGTGTACGGCTTGAGGCCCGTGTGGACGCGCCGGTGCTTGAGGAGGTTGGAGCTCTGGCTGAAGCTCTTGCCGCACTCGGCGCAGGCGTAGGGCTTCTGGCCCGTGTGGACGCGGCGGTGCTGGACGAGGTGGGAGCTCTGGCTGAAGGCCTTGCCGCACTCCCCGCACGGGAAGGGGCGCTCCCCGGTGTGCGTGCGCTGGTGCTGGACCAGGTGGATGCTCCGGCTGAAGCCCTTGCCGCACTCCGGGCAGATGGTGGGGCGCTCCGCGCGAGGGGCTCGCCGTGAAGCTGCCGCCCTTCTCCCCCGCCTTTTCACCAGGCTGATGTCAGAACAGGGCAGCTTAACCTCCTCTTTGTCCTCGCAGCCACCTTGCCGAGCCTCTGAGCGACCACGCTGACTTCCACGGCTGTCCTCACACTGTTCCTCCCCTCCTCTGGAGCCCACTGCCAACACGTCCTGCAGATATGAGCTTGGAAGGTGATCTGGAAGGGGCCCCAGCTCACCACCTGGAAAAAAAAAGTATGACTGTGATTCCCACTGGGAATTGGCACAGCACACAGGCAAGCTGTTAGCTTAGGGAGCCTTGTTTGCACCATGCAGGAGAACCAGTAAGTGGAAGACTGAGAGCAAATGGAAACCCAGCTGGAGAAGCTCTGTAGCCTCATCATAGGACCCAGAGCAGGCATGCCATGAACAGCAGAGCCCAGGGCAATGCTACAGGTGTCTCCTTATCCCCAAGAAACCTTCACACATTCTTAATGTTCCCTCTTCCAACACACCCTTACCTGCAAGCTGACAAAGACCAAGCAGACTGCCTTCCCTGAGGGGGAAAGAGCAAGTCTCAATGTGACCTGCATAAAATAAAGTGGCTCAAACAGCACTGAGGCAGCCCAAAGAGCATTTCACTTGCTCTGTGTTTATAAACATACATAACTCGTTCCTCACCTGTGTGCGTCTCCTCCAAGGCTCTGTATTCTTGTTCTTCTCCCTGGTCCATCTGTGCAATTACATCAGGTTCAGCAATCCTGCTCTTGCAGGAGCAAACAAAAGCAATCTTAGTTGAATATTCAGCTAGAGCCCATCATATTGTCCTAAAATCTACTGCCCCTGCTGAATATGGGGAACAGACAGAGTGGTTACTTAAAGGAATGGAGTCAACCGAGCAACAAACATTTACAGACACCTTGTGTACTACTGAGGCACCTGGTGTCAAGTATTTTCCGTAAAGCAGACTCAAGGCTGCCCCTCTTCTGACAAGTGATACACATCAGGACATGCACCAGACGTGCTGGGCTCAGAACTGGCTGACAGTAATCATAGATACGGGTGTCAGAAAAGAGCAGAACCCAGACATACTCATACTTCTTCAATAATGACAGCCAAAAGTCTAGTTACTCTCCTAAAAGTATTTTAAATAGAAGATTACTTTTTAGACACCAGAACCTGATTTTCGTATTTGCTATCTCATCTCTTCTTTCTCCTCCAAGACTCTCAGGCTGAGGCAGAAAAACCCAACAAAAAACCAATCTGATGCCTTGTCTACTCTGGCTGGGTTCTGCCAGTTCCCAGCCTGGCATCCCTGCTGAGCTCCAACAACCACCATGAATGCAACTGTTGGGCAGGCTGCCCTTACAAATGCCATCAACATCCCAGACAAGAATTTTTCTGTCAGTATTTACTATTTTGAGGCCAAAACCAGCCAAACAGTAAGCACCAGCAGTTAGCATCAAGAGGGCTGGCATCAGCAGCTGCTGAAGAAAAAAGGCAAAGAACAGGGAAAATATAACGGTAAGAAAGATCCCACTTTATTTTAAAAAGTAAGAATCAGAGATAGCAGGAAAGGGATACCAGGGGGATAAATCTAGGAGCAGGGAGAGACGTGCACCACAGATAAAGCTGAGATCACTCATGGGAATGTTTTTAAGGCATTTAAGACATTACTTCCCCCCCTGCCCCCTTTTAATCTTCAGAGTTACTTGTTTTCATCACTTCAAAGATGCTGCAAAACCACTCAAGCTCCAGATGGAACTGACTTACTGGACAGATGGCAAAACACTGCAAACTGATGGGTGCCCAGACCACTGCATCCACCACCAGCTATTTAATGATGGGAATAAGGGATTGGATAGTGTCAGAACCAAGGAGAAAGCTCAGATGAACAGAATCGTTTTGGACCTCAGATGCCAGGGATTACAAAACCACCCGTCTTGAAATCTTTTCTTCTCTGGGGCAAAGGTGGACAGAAGGAAAGTGAGCAAGCAAAAGAGAAAGGCTGCAGTTGTGAGCTGCAGAATCACGAAGGAAAACGTAAACAGATGAGCAAAATGGCAGCTTTAGAAAAAAAAAAAAAAAAAAAAAAAAAAAAAGAAAAAAAAAAAGAAAAAAAAAAAAAAAAAAAAAGCACCTTAATCTGAGTCCCTACTTTAAGTATTTGCTGAAAGCTGAAGGGGACCACCCCTGCAGATGGATTGTTTCCAGCACTTCCAAGCTGATATATATATATCAAAAAAATATATATATATAAAGGGAGGTTGCTTTCTGCAGCCCTGCAGCTCTCAGGATTTTGCCACTCCTGAGAATTGCTGCTGCAACAGTTTGGCAGCTCAGCCAGCCCGAGCTATTTACATGCTGCAAGGGGCACCAGATGGGCAGCCCCCGCGCCAGAGCTGCAGTCAGAGCTGTGTCCACGCACAGACAGCTCCCCCAGGCAGCTCACCAAACAGAAGGGGCTTGCTCTGAAAGCTGTCAACAAACAGGAAACTTTGGAGGAGCAAATCCATCAGCATTTCAGAGGTGGTACCAGCATCTGACAAATGGCCGACAACCACTGCCCTGGGGAGCATCTCAGCAGGCAGACAAGGTAGAAGGAAGAGCTCCCTTCTGACCCTGCAAAAATTTCCTAGTTCAGGTTGCCACTGACACACTGGTGCTATGCTCAGATTCGCTGTGGCAGGAAACAGGTAACTTCTACACAACTAACAGGGCAGTCAGGAGGAAGAAAGCACTTCTTCCTTTCCCAGGATCACACTCATGTCTCTGTGAAAGGAGGGCACGAACTGCATCAACAGAAGGGACATTCCCTGTAGGGATTTCATCTGTTACTAGCAGAAGCATATGCTTGGGTGTATTGAGTTATTGCTTGAACGTGAAAACCAAAACAGGGAGATCACCTGTGTATGTGAGGATCCTGTAGGCAATGTCCACAGCTTTCCTAAAACAAGGTATGAGGCGTACCCAACCTGGACCTCCTCAGGGAGCCTCTGCACACAAACCCTACTGTTCCCGGGGCCTTGGCTTTAGTGTTGTCACAGCCTATTTTTGCACCTGGATCCTACAATGGATGCTCTTTACCTCGGCTACTCAATTTCTCTTCCGACCCCTCAGCTCTGTATTCCTGCCGTGGCTGTAGCGAGGTGTGGAGGTTCCGGGACCCATCCTGGTGCAGAGCTCCAGGCTTTCAGCTTCCCGTGCTCCTGCCGTGCCACCAGCAGCCGAGCGCTCTCCCCACGGCCGTGCCGGGCACCTTCAAATCTTCCTCTCCCCCCAGCTGTTTTTTGGGACAGATAATGCTTGCGGTAAAATCAAAAGGTGATGACTTTTTTTTTTTTTTTTTTTAAAACCCCCGAAAGCGGTTAATTACGCAGGTATGCGGCGAGAGCCCCCTTCCCTGCGCTGTCAGATTTGGTCGCACTTTAGGGCGGGGGGACAGGGGGCAGAACGGGGGGGCCGTGACAAGTCTGTGCCAGAGGCAGGAGGGGGTGCAGGATGGGACAAGGATCTCCCACCGAGCAGGGGTGCGGAGCTGGTGCGATCAGGGTGGGAACGGGGCAAAGGCAGGCGCTTGCCGTGCGGCGGAGCTGCGTTACCGGCAGGGGATGCGAGCAGGGGGGATGGCAGCGGCACAAGGGACAAGCCGGCCCTCCCCTGTCTCCTCCGGCCGGCTCCTTCCTCCGCAGGGCCGGCACGCAAAGCCTCTGCGATGGGAGGGGGTCCAAAGCCCGGCCCCGGCGCCCCCGGTCCCCGTCCCGGCGGGCGGGGACAGCGCCCAGCCTACCTGCAGGGCTGCTCCCGCCCGGCGCTCCCGGATCCTGCTCCGCGGGCAAAGGGCGCTTCCTGGGCGGGGCGGCGGCGGGGAGAGAACCGGCGGGTGGTCTGGGGCTTCTGCTCTGCACCGGGGTACCACCACCCATCTCCGCCATAACCTCCCGCTGCCCCGGGATAATCCCTCCGTCCCCGGGATAACCCCCCCAGCCCCGGGGTAAGCCCCCGCTGCCCCGGGTACCCCCCCCGCATTCCCGGGATACCCCGCCCCGCAGCCCCGCGCCGCCCGGATTCAGCCTGAGGAATAATGGTGATGACACGCCGGTGCTTTGGTTTCTGCTAACAGTCGTGTTTATATCCTAAGCCAAGGATTTTTTTTTATGTGTGCGTGTGTGATGCCGTGCCAGTGAGGAGCTGCACGAAAGAAAACTGGGAGGGAGCACAGCCGGGATGGGTGACCCGAACTGTCTGAAGGGATATTCCACACCATAGAACTCATGCCCGGTATATAAACTGGGGGGTTACTTGGAAGTGGGGCCAGTCTGGGTTCAGGAAGGGCATAGCGAACGATTACACTGTGCATCATTCTTTGTTGTTTTTTCCCCCTTTATATTATGATTATTATTCACCATTATTATTACATTTTACTTCGTTTTCAGTTATGAAACTCTTCTTATCTCAACCTAAAAGTTTTACTTTTGATTCTCCTCCCCACTCCACCGGGCTGAAGAGGAGAGAGCGGGGTTGAGCGAGAGGTTGCGAGGTGTGGTGCTTCATTTCCAGCTGGGCTTAAACCACAGAACAAGCAGGAGCTGTGACATCGCGCTGCCAGGCTTAACTTCAGGGCAGAAGGGAAAGATGTAGGGGGTATAGTACTTAACAGTGTGAAAACAGGACACACAGCAGATCCTTGTGAGGACACCGTGCTGTGCAAGGTGGGAGACGGGAAGTCACTGTTCCGGAATCACTTCTCTTATTTGGAGTTTCCCCAGTAGAATGAAATATTTTTACACAGATGTTTTTACAACGTGGTGCCTGCTCCTCTTAATTTCTCCAGGTAACTTATACCTGGAGGGAAGAAGGGATTTGACTCCAGGTGTTTTCATGAAATGTGGTGGAAAATGTGAGAGCTTGCGTATTCGCTTGAGTTCTTCCCACACTGATGCTGGAGAAGTTCTCCCCGCGCAGCAGGTGACACGGGAAAGGGTTTGCTTAGGCGTGGTGACACTCGGGTTTCCCTGCCACCTTACCCGGGGACCGTGAGCAGGTTTGCAGATAGAGGAAGCCACCCTGTGGCCACAGGCAGGAGACAGTAGATCGGGGTTTCCCGAGGCCGTAAAAAACCAAGTCGCTTTTCCCCTTGGCCCCTGTATCCCAGCTGATGAATACACTGCCTTTACGGGTGATGGTTTTGCTCCCAGGTGATAATACAGAAAATTACCCAGCCTTTCTAGGAGCTAAAACACCCAAGCACGTAGTTTGTGCTTAGCAGTGGTACAAAACAGGTGGGCCGTGAGATGAGGACCCACATGATGACAAAGGAAGGAGTGTTTTTTCAGGAATCTGAAAATCTTTCCTGCTGACGAAGTGAAAAATATTCTGAAAGCCTCCAGATTCCTTTTTCGCTTCAAGCTATTGTTAGCAGGGTACAAACGATGTGAGTTAGTCAGCAACCTTAGTCGCTGTGTACCCTGAAGTGTATGGGAGTTGCAGTAAGAGACAAATGAACAGGGTTCAGCGTTGTCACGCTGAGGCTTTGTTTGTTAAGGTTAAAATATCAATTTGCATTAAAGACCTTTTCTGTCGGAGAATCGATGACTGATACAGGCTCATTAGGCTCCGTGGCTGCGTACAGATGGAGAAACAGTCGTCAACAAAATAAGATGGGAATAGTGAAATAGAGTGGAAGGGAAAACATAACCCCATCAACATGTAAAACACTACATCTGACAGGCACATTGCTGTATCCTCGTCGTGCTTGTACCATACACAATGTGCTTAGAAGCGTGGAGGGTTGGAGATCACCGTGTTCGAAGCCAAAGTGTGAATGTATGCAAAATGAGAGGGGAAGCTGGCTGGTTGCTGGATCGCCATCACTGGAGGTTTCTGAAGTGTGGCCAGACAAAGCCCTGCCTGACCTGATCTGGTGCTGGTGATAGTCCTGCTTTGAGCAGGAGGTTGGATTCCAGAGTTTTCTTCCGATCAGCATTCTGTGGATTGTTTCAGTAGTTTCTGAACTATTACAGATATTTTGAAATGCGGGGACTCTTTTTATACCATACTGTCTCCATCCTGCAGACAGTTCGAGAATTAAAAGTTGGTAATTTGGGAGAAATCTTCAGAAAAAGATTTGGCTGTCCTGAAAATGCATAAAGCAATAAAACGTACAAAATGGGTAATGTGACTGTATTTCAAGGAAAAGGGAAAGAAGTAAAGTATCTCCAGGTTGATATAAATGACAAGCCAGCATTTACTAGATCACTATTAAAATAAAACTGCCTGAATCTAGACAGAAGGTATAAAAAACTTCTTGCATTTCAAAGTATCTGTAATAGTTCAGAAACACCACCATGTCAAACCTTGGCTCTATTTTTTTACTGCATCAGAGCAATTTCAGTCTTTGATTACTTTGAACTTCAGCTGGCTAGTGATTTAACAGTCAACTTTCCTTTATTTTTGGTTTTGTTTTGACAAGGCTAGAATATCAGTTTTAAAAGGCTCTATGCTTTTATTGTCAGAAGTATTTTGTCTTTAAAAAGTCCACAATGCTTAAAGAGTTGAAATGACCAAACCCTCATGCTGGAGAAAAGCAGTGAAAAAACCCTAGTGGGAATGACAGAATAAGGAGAAGTATTGAGCTGTTTCTCCATTTTGCAGCAGGCTCTAGCTAGTTTTAATACCTTTAATACCTTTGCGTTTCCCTGGGTATTGTAGTGCTGAAAGGAACACCGTTCCTACCCAGCAGCTTTTATAGGAATTCCTTTACACCGAGCAAAACTGGCACCTGAATAGAAGGAAGTAAGTTGAACAAAGACATTTGAAGAATTGTGGCTGCCCACTGAAGATTGTTTCTTAAACTTAGGTATTGATCAGCCGTTTTCACCTGCACTGAAAGAACTTTTGGCGTGGAGTGATGCATCAATCACTTATATGCAGAGAGCACCGAGGCTCTGAAGAGCTGCTAAAAAGAGAAATAAACAAGGAGAACAGTTTGCTGTCTTACTCTTCTTCAAGCCTGTTTGACAGGAAGCTCTATTCCGAGTATTTCAGCTCCATCAACACGTGCAGTTTTCCGTAGCCTAGGGAAGATTGCTTCTTAACACTGCAGAAAGTTAAGTGAAGTGCTTTCCAAGCAGATAATGGCAGCCCTTGGCTTGGGTGTGAAGTATTAAATCTTCCCCTCCCCCAGCAGTTTCTGATGTGGGAATTACAGACTCACAGGTTGGAAGGCACCCCTGGAGACCACCTAGTCCAACTCCCTGCTGAAGCAGGGTCAGCCAGAGCAGGCTGCTGAAGGCCAGTGGAGTTCTGAGTATCTCCACGTCTCCATGGCATTTCAGGGGAAAAAAAATGGCAGGAAGCAAACTGACACCAGATTGATTGAAAAATTGGAAAGCAGTCGCTGTACCAATGCTAAAATGCAACCCCCCTAACCTAGGCATGTGCTTGTGGGCATAAACAAGTGAACAAGCAAACTGCCAAAAGCTTGGCACCATCACTGTCATGCTCCATTTTTTTCGTAGTTCAGGGCACCTTCACCGTGTTTCGAGGAGATACACGTTCTTCACACCACAGTACGTGCCAGTCCTGCGAGAGGACTCCAGCTTCAGCTATTCATATTGTGTTTGATTAATAACTGCTGCTTTGAGCTTCTTGCATTCAGTTGGATCTACTAGCAGCCTTAAAAATGGGTGCAGAAAGAAGAGCTTTGTGTCAGGACACTCAAGGACACCTGTGACCGACTGGGACTGAAATGGCCATCAAAATGATTACAAACACATGGTAAGGGCAACAAAGGCTTGCCACAAACCTCTTGCTAGGTTTCATTCAAGCTTACCCAGAATGGATAAACTGCAGATTTTTCAAATAAAAAAAGATGAAAATGTGTGCACATCCGTGGACCTGCTATTTTTAATGTGCTGTTTTGTTTACAAATGATGACGTGAGCTCTCTTTACGAAGAAATTGACCTGTGTGTGTGGCCAATTGCATATGAAATGCAAAATCAAAGTTATTTTTATGTACCAGATTCACCACTTTGGCAAATGACATGTAATTGAGGAGATTTACTCTATTTGATGTTTGATCTCCCCTGTAAAACACAGGGGGAAGATCACTGGGGGTTTTCCTAGGTGCACACTTGCAGAGCAGCAGTCTGTAGCTGACATGTGTGAAAGGTTCATGTAAGGAACCCGAGAGGGAGCCTTCCCTCACCAAAACAGAGGGTAGCTGTCACTGTGTGATTTTTAAGGCTCCCTAAGTAAAATTCAGGGGAAAAAAAGCTCTTGTAGAGATAAAGGAGTGTAACACCTTAGGGGAGGAGAATCAGCCAGGGGCAGCAGAGGCATTCCCAGCTTTGAGTAACTGGAAAAAAAATATTAAAGAGAAGACTAGAACAAAGAACAAGTGACCACACCTGTGTGAATTTATCAGAGCCAACCCCCTGAGCTCCCAAGGCTCCCGGGACAGCTGGCCAACACAGGGTGCAAGCTTGTCAGTGGAGGCTGTGTTTGTATCCCCAGAAAAGCTTGTGAGTTACAGGAGTGACTCCCTTATCTCAGTTCCTGATTGCCTAATTACCCATTACCTGGATTTATGGCTTTGGCCATGCACTTAAAAAACCAGCTGAGGGCTGAAAGCTGGGGAAACCCTAAAGCCTGAAAAGCAGCCAAGGAAACTGCACTGAGAAGTCTTTCAACAGGTGCTCAGTTTTGTTGTATCTTTAGAAGACGGATAAGGTTTACATATTTTGCGGGTTAAATAGGCCTCAAGTCGCGCCAGGGGAGGTTCAGATTGGATATTAGGAAAAAACTCTTCACTGCAAGCATGGTCAGGCATTGAAAGGACTGTCATATAGAGTCACACTGAAGATCCACCTGCAGGTAAAAGCCTGCTTGTAAGAAAGGCAAGTGCTGAGTGATGCTTCCTCTGTGAGACCCTTCCAAGTCCAGCTCACCTGGGCCCTGACTGCTTTGCCCAAAGGTTGTGCCCCCAGCTTTGTGTTCATGTGGCTGCAGCAGCAGTGCTCTCTTGTGCTGTAACTCATGTTGTCATTTACATCACAGTTTTGCAGGTTTGGTTTTAATAGTGTTTTACTTGCAAATACCTGAACATGATGTTCTAGTAAACATCTTACTCCCTCGAGCTGTCTGTATCTGCAAACAATACTACCTACTGTTTTCTTAGTTTTAATTAAGCTCGAAATGTAATCTTAGAGGTCTAGAGGAAGAAATCCACGTGTAAAGTGCCCTTAAAATGTGTAAGTTTTGCAGTAAAACGCTGTAGTTGTCCCTCATATTTTTCACTGAAGCGTTTCAGATTGCTTGAAGTATAATGCAGTCTCCCTTGCTTAATTGACACTTGCCTGTGGGAGGAAAAAAGGCTTGTTTAAGCAACATGGATGAAACACCCTCAAGAAAAAGGCAAACATCATAGATCACGGCCTGCAATTATCCCTTGAGTCTGGCATTGATGAAGCTTGCTGTTGTCTGCCAGCGTGTTTGTAATACCCAGGCAGATTTCAATATTGTACTTGGTGATTTGTGAGTCAGTCCTCTTCACTCTTTTCTGTTTCTGCTAAATCAATTAGGAGATCAGTTTCACTGGGGTTGCAGAGTCCGTGTCAGAGCACTGATGAGGTATTTAGAAGAAAACATGCGAAAAGATCATGCTGAGCAGCAGAAGCTAGGAGAAAGGAAGTGACCAGCGTGCATTCATTTTCCCAGCAGTTTCCTGGGAAGCAGCAATGTAGAGCTGATGCAATCCTGTGAGTGGAGGGACATCAGGCAGTTAACAGCATTGGGAAGCCAGTCAGAATGGGTGAAGGGAAGTGTACAAGTGTGGGACAATTGGAAGGAGAAGCGCGAATGAGGTGCTTATTGTCACTTACGCTTATTGCTTGTTTGAAATCTCGTTTTTTACCAGAGAGAATTCGCAACTTGTTTTTAATAGCTTTAACTCCGCTCTGTTAATTTTTAAAATTACATAAACGTCCTGAGGTGTGCTAAGAAAGCTGTATTTTGCTCTCAGATATCTGGGGAATAAGACATTTTTGTACTGAAGGGGTCAGTCTTTCCCCACGTTTTTCCTCAGGCAGTCTGTTGAATTACTTCATTTTAGGTTATGCCTGATCCGGGGACTGAGCTATATTAACACGGTTATTTGTTTAAATATTTATTTTGCCGGCCTCATCTGGGTAATCGCGTTATGCAAAGTAAGAGAGAGCGGCCTCGGGTCCCGCTGCAGCTCCATTTCGATCGGAACCGATGGGCTGACAAGTTCCAAGTGCATCCGTGCGCCTGAAATTGCATGCACCAGCCTTATCTGCCCACAGGTAATGGCATATGCAAATTACCCGGGCTCCAGTGGTCTGTGGGTGCTGAGAAGAAATGATTAACAATGATTATGAGACTACTGGAGGCTGCTGCTCTGTGAGGGTTTTGCACAGCAAGCCTCTCAAGGGAGGCTGGAGTTACTCGGCTGCTTTTCTCCTGAGCCTTCTCTAATTACAATGACTGCCTGAGGATCCGACGAGCAAGACAAAGCTTAAAACAAAAAGCTCAAGCAGAGCTGCTTGTAAACATCTGCACAGGTACAGGCACACCTGCACAGGCACACAATTCTTCAGAGCAGGAGAATAAACGAAGGGCACAGTGGTTTTAGCAAGACTGGTGGCGCAAGGCAGCATCTTTCCACTTTGAACCTGGCATAAAGCTGTAGCCCCAGCTACTGCTGCTCAGCAAGGCTTGCTGCTGGTTTGGGCTGTGCAAAGGCTCAGCCGCTCCCTGGCTGCCTAATAATCGAGCTGCCTTGTTACCTGTGTGAGGAGGAACGTGGCCAGTTCAGGGTGGCAGGAAGGCAGGGGAGCCGTGCCATCACCAGCAGATCTGCGGGAGGGTCAGTGGGTTGGTGCCTCCGGGGACCTGCGCTGCTTGTGGAGGTCATTTAATGAGCCTTTGTGTAGATTTTTGTGCAAGGATTGAAACTGGGGAAGGCGCCTCTGAGGCTGCACTCTGTCCGTCCTTGTTACAGCAAAATATGTTAATTATTGGTGTAGCAGCTCTCCTTCGGAGATCTTTGGGAGCTGACTGACATTTGCTGCTAATGGCACTGACAGACATCCAGCTTTTTATCTGGTTTCATTAAGCTGCCCTATTCATTTAGATCTCTGAGTTGCTGCAGGACTGCACACGGTTTAGTCTTCTTGTATTTGCTGGCTTGTTTCTTGCTATTTTAATATTTAATTTGGATGCTTTTGTGTTGAAAGGAGCTGGGTTTTGGTTTTTCTTTCCCTCCCATTTCTTATGAATATGTAATCACAGGCGGTTTGTTTTCGGAGTGCTGCGGTTTTCACAACAGTCTCCATGTTTGCAGGAATGGGGCAGTAAGGAGACCCGCAGGGCTGCATGCTGTGGTCAGACACAGCCCGTGGAGGTAGCAGTGGAAGTTATGGAGGCTCTGGTCAAGTCTGCACGTGAGAAGTGCTTGGCTTGCTGGTTGGGTGGCAGCACGTGTTTTTAGTCAGGCTGGGATCTTTCAGATGGTTGCCTTTGAGATTTGTCCCTCATTTCTGTGTGCCTGTAAACAGCAGCAAGTAGTTATTTTGGATAGTCACTGTGAGGCAGCTGACATTTGTTTCATTTTAAGGCTTTTGGAAGCATGTTTGTCTCTGGCCCTGTACTTGCTGAACTGGGGTTCAAGGCATTGCTTGACAAGCAGAGAGACAGCCTGTTCTCCACTCTCAGGAGTGTTTTGGTGCTCATCCCGAGTGCCAGCCCTGCCCTGTGTGCAGTTTCCCTTGTTCCATGTTGAAGGTGGTGATTTGTGCAGAAGCAGGAGGCAGCAAAGACAGGCTCAGTCAGTAATTTGCTGCTCAAGTTGCAGCCTGGGTGCAGTGCATGTTCTGCAAAGGGGAACTTCCTCCTGCAGGCTGCCTGTCAGGCTGGGAAATGAGATTCTGTGAACTCCAGAAATAAATTTACTTTCTGAGGTGACTGCTGAGCTGGCAGAGAGGCACTGGAACCATGGGCTTCTCTAGGGACTTGGGGGAGTTTGGCTTCTTCACATGCGCTCCTTTGGCATATCAGTGAGTGCTTTGCACTGTCTCCTGCAGCTTCATATGGCTCGTCACATCCACAGGCAAAACGGGAAGCTGAGGAGGATGCATGGCACTGCTTTGGGTTTCTGTATGGGGTTACACTATCTGACATAAATATTGTTTCCTTGGGAGAAGCTCTGATGCTGCAGGTAACTCTAATGTAGGGGTTTTTTTTCTGAGACATCCTCGTACTTTTGATGATAAAGACATGCCCCAGACACAAACAGCAGCTTTGGCCGTGTTGGTGTATTTTTGCTGAGGGCCAGAGGAGCAGTTGCCAGTCCAGGCATGCAAGTCCATCTTTAGCAATTAATCTTCCTTGGCTGACCTGCAGCTACACCTTTGGATTTCTTTCGGCTGTGAAAAATTGTCTGATGATGTGAATCTCCACTGTCACACTTGTGGCATGGAAAAAAGGGAAACTCACCCACAAGTTCATAGCAGACACTGCTGACAGTTGATGAAACTACAGGTTTGTTTATTTTTTTAATGAATTAGTATTTGTTCTATCTAAAAATTCTCTGCCCAGGTTCAGTAAGGAAATAATTAGCATGCAAGAATACTTGGATCTAAGATAATGGGATTTGAAGGTTTCCTGATGAATGAGCCCATGAAGAAGTGTACACATAATAGCAAAGAAAAGGTCACTTTTGAAGAGTTACCTATTTAAAAATTATTTTATAATCATTCATATTTTATAGTAATCATTATAAATATTAAATATTGCTCATTACAGGCTGCATTGTGTGCATTTGTTATTCTTAAAGGTAAGAAAATTTATTTAATTCCTAGTAATTCCCTAGTTAGCAGCATGTTGTTATGCTAATCTGGTTTGGAGTATCTGGTTTGGTGTGGATGTGTTCTTAGAGGTTTAGGCTGTGGGTTTATTAGCTGCAGGACCAGAACAACATTTGAGTGTTGGGTTGAAACAGAATTGTGTTCCCAAAGTCTTTTAGCATGCTGCATTTGCTGTTGTTAAATAGCTTCTGCTTGAAATTAATTCCACTGGGAAATAAAAGACCTCGGCTAATGGAATTACGTCAGTATATTTGGAATATGAAAAAGGCAAGCAATTAAAAATAGAATATTAATTAATTAAGCTTACAGCTTCCTCTTAAAGATTTAATGTTTGAAGGAGCACTGTAATAAACTCTAGCAAGATAATACTAATAAAACAAATATAATTTGACAGAGTTGGCTTATTAGATATTATCAATGGAGTATGAGTTGAGAGTGGTGTCGTAGTGTTTACAGAGAATAGAAATGGCTGGTTCATTAGCTGTTGGCAATACTTTTTAACATTTATCAGTTTGTGGCTTTGTTTCATAAAAAATCTTCACAGGAGTTTAAAGAAATTTGTCATTTAAGCTTTATAAAACTGCTAAGGAGGAAGACTGGCTCGAAGCTCGCAGGCACGGTCTGTGGCACTTGGACAAGCCAGGCTTTAGAGGTTATTTAGAGACCGTACAAGTCAGTAGCTGGATTTGGAAGTGAATCCCAATTCTCACTTTTAAATCCCAGCTCCCGGGTGATGTCCTCAACCCCCCGTCATTGCCAGAGTTTCAGCCTGACGTCTACAATCGTGTTGAACTGTTTGTTAGTGCCTTTTTTCAGCGTGCTGTGTTTTCAGCTCGCAGTGATGTGCCTGCGATAGATGGGTCAGACCCTTGTTTGTGCTGTGATGGATAGATTTATGTGTTCAAAGTTGGCGGCTGCTGCCTCTGTTTTTCAAAAAATCTTCAAGGCTGGAAGAGACCTTCGAGATCATCCAGTCCAACCATCAGCCCAGCACCAACTGTAATCACTCCTAAACCATATTCCCAAGTGCTGCATCCAGGTGCCTCTAACGCTTCCAGAGATGGCGACTCTGCCACCTCCCTGGGCAGCTTGTTCCAATGCCTGTCCACTCTTTTCAGTGTAATTTTTTTTTTCTGTTTTTAATATTTAATGTGAACCTCCCCTGGCAAAAGTTCATGTCAGTTCGTTTGGAGCTCATGTGATAATCTAAAGGAGAGCTCCTGCATGTTATACTCTTGATTTAAGCTTTGTTACACTTGCAATTAGCATTTACGCTTCTGCTACAAGACTGAAAACAAGATGTTACAGTTAGACTTTCAAACCCAGCCATTTAAGCTCCTAAATGTGCTGAGCTCTTATTGAGCTTCCTTGTTTAATTATTGGGTGCTAATTTTAGACTTTTTCGCATCTTGGTGGTTTGTTTTTTTGGTTTTTTTTTTTTTTTTTTTTCTCTATCCAGTTCTTGACTTTGCCAGCTAGAAGAATTAGATCCTTATTTTGAAATATGTGTTAACCTAGATATTGAGGTCAGCCCAGGCCAGCAAGGTTTACTAAAAGCTGCCTTAGCCTTCATGAAGTCTGACCCACAGTGGAATAATGTGGAGATTTTGGGACCAACAAAATACTTTTTAGACAGGAAGACAGAACAGACCTACAGGAGGGGTTTCAGGCTCAGACATGTCCTATCTTATTTTGAAATAGCTAAAGGACTCAACTGTGTTATGGCAGGTGGTTTCAATGTGGGCAGAATCCTTGCTAGTCAGAACAAAATAATCTTTGCCCAGAAGCAGTTAGATTTTTAGAAGCAAGCAATTATCATTTGTATGGGAGTTATTTTCATTCAGACTATGGTAATTGTATAACTCAGACATGCCAAATTCAACTTATGACAAAAGGACAGGGTTTGTTTCCACTTCTGACACAGCAGCTGTTGCAAATATCAGGATCCAGTTTTGTAGGGAAGCTGTTAAAATTACTATTTTAGTTTTTTACAGTGTCAAAGACAATATTCTAGATGTGTCCCTAGGCATTAATATATCTGATGGACGCTGATTCAGAACACTCTCTTGCTATGACTTGTGATCTCCCAGTAGAATTCTCTCTTTCTAAATCAAATCCAAGTAAAATTTTTCCTCAGCTTGACAAGGAAATGGACCTTCTTATGGTGGGGAAACTGTTCAGGGACCTCATTTGTTACCTGCTGCCTTCTCAACAGCAAGCTCTGGCTGTGTGCAGGCTCCCAGTAGGTAACTTGTAAGCCTGTGTGGCAGTGCTTCCAAGGTGGTAGGAGATTTCAGAAAGCAAATATACATGGTCTCCTGTACATCCCTCCTGCACTTCTCGTTGTAGTGGGGAAAATCTGTGTAAGCACGTGGAATGGAAGGAACGCTGTTAAAATGAAAAAAAAGCTGTTTTATTACAAGGTAAGGTATTAAAGCACTCATAGTGAATCTCTCTGTATTGGTTTCAGGCTAGTATTTTGAATAAATATAGTAAAGGAAGAACATTTCCAATTAACAGGAGATAAAAGGAATTGTCCTGCTTGTGGTCACTCTCTGTGGAATGTATCCCAATAATGAGCAATTATGTTTTTCTTCCCTTAGGAGTGTAAACATTTAAAGGAATTACAGAACTTATTGATGAATCCATACTCTTGAATCTAACAGAGACAAAGCTGAAACACTTCTTTCAGGTGGTCTGGAAGAAAAGAAAATATAGAAATGGCTTGGACAAAAGCTTCATGCTTTTGGTACTACGAGGAATACGTGAAGAGTTCTGAGACTGTTCTAGTGCATCTCAGACTGGGCAGGATACAGGAACACGACACTGGCAGACACTGTACAGAGATAAATGTGTCTCCCTTCAACACCAGGATGTGATCTGCAGGAAGCAAAGGGAGCAGGCCCTGCTGGCACCCTCAGGTGGGTGTGTGAGGTGGCTTCTCCCGTGGATGGAAGCTATTCCTGCCTTGGAGTGCTGAGCGCTGCAACGCTGGAGCATCGCATGTGAGCTGGGCTGTCCAGGGAACAGGTGTGTCCTCTTGGGCTCCTTTCCTGCTGTGTTTTATACTTCTAGGAAGTGATGGAGGTAGTGGGTAAAGTGAAGTGAAATTCAGACGTTCTGCTTGAGAGGTGTGGCAAAGACTGATGTTTCAATTTACACTTTTTCTGAGTTTTCAGTAAATAGACAAACCTAGTAACTGCAGAAACTTGGCTTCAGCTGTGAACAGACATTTTTGTTTGCTTTCTGCTTTAAACAGCATACTTCCTCATGGCGGCTGTTATTCAGCTCAGATTCCCATAATTACTTACAGAGCATCCTGTAGTTAGTCCCTACCATCACGTGAGTCCCCAGACTGGTTACTTTCCCGCCAGCACCAGACTGATCAACGAGGACCTGAGGAAAACATGTTAGACTCTTATGGGAATGCTTTGCAGAGGGACTTGTAATGATGTTTGGGTGAAAATGCTTTAAAACTGCAGGTACTGGTCACAAACCTTCCTTGCTGGTGTTTGATGGCGGCTCTCCTGCATAAATCAGCTGCTGCAGCTCTCCAGGATTTGAGGATTTGAAGGGTGACTCTGTTATTTTGAGATTTCTTAACTTTTGGTTTTCAAAACTGACCACAATATCCTTGTTGGATTTTGAGGTAGCAACAATCATGAGGTGGAATGTTGGCAGGTTGCTCTAAGGAGAAGGATTAATAAACACAACTTGTGTTTGGCAGTGGAAGGTCTGGAGCTTTGCTTGCGTTAACCACGGGGTGGCAGAGGCAATGCAGAACTGCGTGTCTGAAAACGCTGTAAAATAGAAGTACTGAGCATGAGGGGAGAGGGCAAAGGTGTGTCTGTTTGCTGCCAGACGACCATGCTTAGTCTTTCTTTTCTAGTTGTGTATGAACCCCTAAAAATACCTCTGGATCCCTTCTGATGGAGGGGGTCTCCTGATCATGAAATAAACACTTTGTAGTTCTGTTCTTGTGTCCCTTTCTTCCTCTGTCAACAAACATCTCAAATCAATTTTGCAGCAGAGTTTTTAGCCCAGCTGGAACCCCCTCATCTGCTCTTTGGCTGTGGCATCTCATGGGGAATGTCTGATCCATAGGCCAGGTGAGTTTATCAACTTCTGTCACAGGGAGTGTGCTGGGACCCAACCAGAAAGAGGTGAGGTGGTGGCAAGCTGAATTTCTGTAATTCCACATAATTCACTCAGTTTGGAAATGAGACAAGGTTTAGTGAGAGGTACTTCATTATCAGAAATCTGAAGTAATTGTAGCAAAATTGGTGGGTACCCATGGGTTGGCAAGAAAAAGGACTGTGGGTTTGTGTCAAGATACCTGTCTGGCTGTGACTGCATTTGGGAGCAGAGACCAAAAGTGGCCATCAGCGGGCAGCTTTAGCTGTGACTGCATAAAGTGTTTGATGCTAATATTGAAGACCATTTCCCGGCTCAGACTGACTTCTGGTGTGTTTGGGGTAATTGGTGACATGATGGATCTAATGGCAATTTACAAGCCAGCCTTACAAGGTAAGTTAAAGAATGAGAACAAAACCCAGGCATCTCCTTAGGCACTGCTACTCGTACAAGCTCGGGCAGCTGCTGTAGATGTGTCTCTGTTTCCTTTGCTTCCCATTTGCTCTGTCACTCCTTCTGTTCCCCTTTTTATGCTACCTTCTGCTTTCCCTTCAACAGCTGTGCAAGCCCCCCTGGAGAAGGTGGTAATTCCTTCTGCAGCAGTGGGAGCAGAAGCAGTGGTGCCATTTGGTCTGGCAGATTTGGTGGTTTGGCCGGAGCAAATGCCCAGGCTCCAGGAAGGAGTCTGGAGTCAAAGGTTCAGTAAGTGATTGGGGGAATTTTTAGTGAATATGACCCTTTTTGTTCGAATGTTTGATGGTTACTGGAAATTCTGTTTACCCCGTAAGAACAAGTGTTGATTATGCAAGAAGACAGAGCAGAGTCTGCTGGATGGTAGGGACTGTGTGGGCAGAGCCAGACAGTTCCTATTGCCAGACCAAGGCAGGATCAGCTGCCTTAAGATCATGTTGGAGAGGATTTTAGAAATGGTTAATGGGACAAAGGGAAAATAGTGCTGACAAGGCATTCACTAGGTGGTGGAAGGGACCCAGGAGCCCTGCAGAATGAGGCTTTGCTTGTCTCCTTATTTGTAGATCAAGTGACCCCAGATATTAAGTGTTTTAACCAGTGTTCTCTGGGCTGGCATGGGAAGCTCATAGAGGAGATATTAATTATTGCAACGTTTGTGTATGATGGAAGGGATGAGGCTGAGATAAGGCAGAAGAGAAAGCAGCAGGAAGAGAAGGCTGGCTTGTTAGCAGCTGCTCTGCAAGGCAGGAATTTCACAGGACAAAGGGGTAATAATGGAAATGAGGGAAATGGAAATTTAAATTGGAGAAGTCCAAAGGATTACTGCAATAAAACCAAGATACTGGAAAAGAGAATGTCCTGTGATCCTGAGACGGGAACTATGAGAGCAACAAAGCGAAAATCAAATCAATGGGAGCCGAATGAAAGCGATGAACAATGATCAGACCAGACCCTCAAGCCCCAGCAGTGGAAGGAGATACAAAAGTAATCCCCTTGGGGGACTTCAGTGAACCAATTATAGATTAAAAAATTGGAGATGAAACTTAAGGCATGTCTGATAGATACCAGCACAATTTGTGTGACATTAACAACCACCCCCCACGAAGGATCAACAATTAAGGGTAAAGTAAATGTTGTATGAATAGAAGGTAAAGCTACCTTTGTACCCAGGACGTGATGGCACTGACACATCCACAGTCTGATAATAATTTTTTTTTCCTGCTCTTGGAATCAGCATCAGCAAACCTGGTGGGGAGGTATTTGTTACACAATTTCAGGCACAGTTGCAGTGTTTACCATGAGGAATTTGTGTGCTCACGTTGTGACTCTCAGTGGATAAAGTACCAAAACATCACGATGGCCACGTGGCTGAAGGGGCAGAGAAATACCCCAGACACTCAGTGGTGTCCCATGGGTTATTAAGGTCAGCCAATCCAGTACAGCTCGAAATGCAAACCTCCCTCCTTAAAATAGCTGTTATCTCGGGAAGAAAGGGAAGGTATAAGACCAATAATTGAAGATTTTCTCCCTTGTGAGTCTCCCTTGTAATACTCCTGTCCTGCTGATTAAAAAAAACCTAAATTAAGCTCAGATGGAAGATCAGTTTATAGATTTGTCCAAGACTATAGTTCCTGATCCTTCAACAGCTATAAACATGATACTGGCTAATGCAAAATGTTTTACAGTAATTGATTTGTGCCCAGCTTGTCTCAGTATAATGGTGCATGCAGAATCTCAGTATAATTTTGCCTTCACCTGGGAAGGAAAACAATAAACTTGGACTGGATTTCGTCACGGGTTTGCAGGATTGTCGACTTTATTTCTGAAACTCCTAGGCAGATTTAGAGGAGAGTTAACCAAAAACTCTGTATTGATACAGTGTGTGCATGGAGTGCTAATGGAAAGTACAAATAGCGAAAATTGGAATACATTTTTAATGCCAGTTGCTTTGACAGCTAAAGGCTATCAAGTCTCCCCAACCAAATTACAATTCTGTAAAGAAAAGGGAGGGTATGTAGGAGATTTTTTTGGGTTTTTTGTCAGGAAAGGGCAGGAAGGTACCAGATGGCTGAACAAAAACTCCCCAAGATATGTCTAAGCCTACAACTTAGGAACAGAGAAAACCTGTATACTCTGTACCACCCTCAATCATGAGGAAATGCAGAAAGAATTAATCAAAGCCTTAAAGACATCAAAGATTTGTGCAGAGACTTAAATGGCCAGATGCTATACCTGTATTCCCGTTGCTTTAATGCACATGAGGTGTAAAGGCCAAATAAATTGAGTGTTATGTGGCAGGAATATTCAAATTGTGAACACAACCTTGGCTGCAAAAATGTTCCAGTTTGTTGCCTTTTTTTCATGACTTGTATTCCTGGAGAGACCCCGAGATCCAAATGTTTGATAAATACACCCAGATTTCAGTCTCTAAGGAGACAGAAAGAAATGTGTATGCAGAAGGGCTCTAGAGGAAAGAACCAGGTGTGAGTGTCAGCTGGCTCTGTGCTCTGCCCACGGCCCAGGGGTTGCTCTCAGAGCATGGTCAGACATTTATTTTGTGGGGTAAGTGCCTTCATGCTTGCACTTTCTGAGAGTCTTACTCGTTTCACAGTTTCAGGGTACGCAGGAATTTAATCTAGTCTGGAAAGGCCTCAATTATTTGCTGTCTTGGCCCCAGCCAGGGCTACCTCGTTAAAGAGTGTCATGACCAAGGACTTTTCAACTTGCTTTTTAAGTTCTAGTTGGCATGCTGAAGCTGTGTTTCCAGCTTTGATCCTACACAATACTAGTTTTCAGCCTCTTTTCGTTTGTGGATCTCCTAAATTTTTTTTTCAGTGCTGTTCTGGTGCCTTTACAATGAATTTCAGTCTGTTTTCAAGACTGCCATTATCCCAAATGTCTGTGTTTTCTAAGCATTTCTAGTAAGCAATACAAAGTTAAATGACACAGGGTTTTGGTTGTTTTTTTTAATCAAAGAATAGTCTGTGCTGCTTAAAAGAAATTTTTAAAGCTCTTAAATGCTTTAATTTGCTGCAGGTATCAGTGGCTGCAGTTTCTTGTGTCTGGTAGCAAAAGAAAAGGCACCAAAGTGTGTTTTCTGCTGGTTTTTCAAGTCTTCTGACCGTCACATTAGGTTATTCATGTGCTAGAGCGTGACAGGATAGGGAATCCCTGTCACAACCACCTGCAATCTTGTGGTTGTAAAGCTGTTCCGGTGGCTTTTGTCCCCATTCTGCACCGTACTGGAAGATTGTCTTAAATGAGCCTGGCATTAACCCTCTCATAACCATAGCAGATGTAATGCTCAGACGCTGTTAAGCGAATCCTGCAGAGAATTTTAACCTGCGGAATCTCTTTGCCTTTGTAAATAACGCTTATATGATTAGTTTGAAGGTGGCAACGTTAGTGGAATTTCCCAAGTTCATCTTCCAAGTTGGGGTTTAGCGGACTCGTGTTTTCCCCTCAAAATGAGGCAAGCCAAAGCAAGGAGGAAGAAGAATGTGCTCCTTCAGTAAAGCTTTGTTCATGTAGTGATGGGATTGAACCCATATGTCTGAGTAACTCTGCCATAATAAGACGTTTGGTTTGGTTTTTGGTTTGTTTTTTTTTTTTTTTTCAAGCAAATGCAAAGCATTTCACCCTGCACGCAGCTAAATATAAATTGTGTCATTTCTAGCAGGTTTTCCATATATGGGCTCTTCTTTTTCATGTGTCATCACAGGCCACACTGGGAGAGCCATGTCAGAGGAGCTGTGTGTGGTTGGTGTGCTTGGCCTGGGCAGCCGGGATCCTTGTGTTCTCCCATGTCCTTCTGTTCTTGTTTTTATCTCACCTGGAAGTGTGGTGGCCATGGCCAAGAGGAGATGGCAATGCACCACAGCATCTACTCCATGTCTCTGCTTTTTTTGTGGACCTGCCTGGGTCTCTCCCCCACAGCTGCTCGGCCGTCCCAGGTAGCCTTAGCATCAAATAGCAAGAGCAGAGGCTGTGGCAGGAAACGTGAGTCAAGGACCAGCCGTGTGTATCTCCCCAGAGAGGTGCCTGAGGCACAGCAGTGCTGCAGGGAGGGCTCCCAGGTTTGTCTTTGTGCACCACAGTGGACACCAGTGCAGGTTTTCCTTTTCTCAGCCCTGTTCCTAAGCCCCTAGCACAACAAAGTCCTCACGGTGTTAGCAGGATCTTGGACGTTCCTTCCATCTCTTAGCACGAGAAAGCTGAAAATATCCATGGGTGCTCTGAAGAAGAGAGTGCATTCCTATTGGCCCCTGTTACAGGCCTGGGCATCCCGGGAGCTCCAGAAATCCTGGCCCTGACTCTTGCCAAGTGTTGGACTGTGCCTTCCCCAGAAGTACTACAGGATGGAGAGAACCGCATGTGCCTCGTCCGTAATTAGGTCCGGAGCCTTTCTGTAGCAGTTACTGATCTCAGCACGTTTCTGCAACGTCCCTTTTTTTAGTTTGTGGGCTTCTTTAAATGTCCCCGTCACAGAGATATCATCTGTAGCTGAGGCTCTGACATTAGCATTTGCTTTTATTTTTGCTTGCTCTTGCTTTGATCAAGAAAGATCATGGAGAGAAGCATAGCTCTCTGGCTAGTTTAATGCAACAAAGAAAGAATTCATACAAACGTGAATCTTCATCAGTTTCTGGGGTCCTGCTGCCCCACAGAAGGATCTCTCAGGCATGTGCCACTTGTGGCTGCACAGTCCAGCTCTCCTGTGAGCCACTGAAAGCCCATATTGAAGGAAATGGCCCATGCATGAATAGCTGTAGGTGTGGATTGGCCTGGTGAGCTGACCAGGAGATATTTTTGTCTCCCCTCACCTCTCAGCCCTGTTCCCACACTCGCAGCTCTCTTCAAGCTGCGGGACCTTGCAGAGCCTCCATGGCTGCAAACTTCTGCTTCTCCCAGCATCGTCCAGTCCCGGGTGTCCCTGCCCTGGGCTGTAGCCATGGCCATGCTGCTCCACCACAGGGGATGGATGGATGGATGGACAGAAGGGCCGCTGCAGCTGTGCATTGCTGGAGCTGCAGGCCTGTTTTCTGTTTGTGTGTGTTGAGTTTCTGGATTTAGCTCTGCTGGCTACCTCTGGGTGAAGCTGGGCCAGTGTGTTTCCCCAGTGAGAGCTGACGCACGTTAATGACAGTAAAAATAGGTGTGCTGCCTATGCTTACCAGCCTGTGGACAGGGAGATGTGCAGAGCTGATACGTACAGGTTTCTCCGTAATATTTCACGGGTTATTTCCTGCTTTACTTGCTAGCTCAGGTTTTCCCATCTCCCATGCTCCATCAAGGCCTCATGCCATGTATGGAATGAATCTCCCTTCTCCTTTCATGAAGCCTTCAGCCTGAAAGGGCAAAATGGCTTGCAGGTCACCAAGTAAAAAAGGTTTTATTTCACCTTCCAACTACAAATTCTCGGTGGTTTTTTTTTTTTTATTTGGTCCACCTTCCCTCCCCCCTTTTTCTACTTGTGATTTCTGTTAAGCCTTACAAGGTGTTTTTTGTCTGCAGTAATCACACAAAACTCTGTGTCTTTTTATAAAAAGGGGAACTGAATTCTCTGCCTAGCCAAGGGTGCTGCGAGCACTCTTTAGCCAATGCTAGAAATTAATGCCAGATCTCATCTAACAATTTCATTATACGTGAAATTCGAGAGTGTTGCTCTTAAAAGAGGCTGCTGATTGATGACAACACAGACTGTGTGTGTGTGCTGTCATCTTTATCCTGGCTGTGATTCCTTTTGGGGCTTTTTTTAGCTAGTGAGGATGTGAGGGACAGAAGAAGCCTAATGGGACTTGGTACACCGTGTGATATATGGGGCGCTTGCAGTCGGGAATATTGAACTCATAAATGTGCTCATTTGCCCCGGAGTCGCTGAGAGGGAGATGAAACGCGGGACGCCGCAATGTCACAGCCCTGCAGAGTCACTTCTGTAGCAACAGAGCGGCAGCAGAAAGGCCGTATTTTTCTTGGACTTTACTGCAAGCGTGTAAATGGGCTCTGCTCTCACTGGCTGGGAGAGAAGGTGAATTTTGCTGGATTAGTCTCTATGCAGACCCTTTTTGCACCTGTTTTTTCTGAGATTCTGGATGTTTCGGGGCGCTGTTTGGAAGTGGCCCTGCACATGCTGTCTGGTCTGTCTCGTGTCTCCACCACAGCACTGCAACCCTGAGCTCTACCAGCTTGCCCTTCAAGCATGGAGGTGAAATGAAGTTGAATGTGCACATCCGAGGCAGATGGTTAGCCCCAGTCTTGAAGTGGTATTTGAGAGAGATTTTCTTCATGTTATTTCAGCAGCACAGAAGGAAATGAAAGTGTTTCTTACTGTAAATACTTTTTTCTCTCTCCCTTCCTCTGCACTGCTGTGAGTGTCTGAAGACTCACTTCACTGCTTTTCTAAGAGAAGTCTATTTCTGTCTCATCTTAGATCGATTTAGGCCTGTCCTATGCACATATGATAAAGACAGCATATTGATGTGATAGCCTTGAACCAAACTTGTAAGTTCGGGACACTGGGAGCCGGAGGTGAGATGTAATTGTCATTGATAAGAAGTCAGAGTGGCCAAACCAGTGGTTGAAATGTGGAATTTATCGAGCATAGCCAGACTGGTTGAAAAATGGTGCAGACCGCAAGGCAAGGGTTTTACCCACTTCTCAGAAATGTGTGTGTACACGTGAATCCACTGCGTGGAGCTTCCTTAGGGGGCTGTGTCTATATCAGTGTCCAGAGAAACAAAAGTGTAAGGTTCCCAGCTGCATCCTGAACCCAGCTGTTGTAGTTATCCCCCAGCACATCTGCTAAGCATCTGAAAGCATCCAGATGTTGGCTCTAATGCTGTACCAGTGTACTTCCTCCAGTGAGCGAGACAGTTCCTGCTGTGTTTGTGTAACCCACCTTGGCACAGTGCAACACCCAGTGTGCTTTCAGCCATCTCAAAAAGTGCAGAGTACCTGCCTTATGTGGCCCTCCAGATAACTGATTCACAGGGTTTCTTCAGGATTGGCTTTTCAGTCTCGTCTCTGAGATTTGCACTCCAAACAGGCTGGGGTGGCTTTCGGGCTATGTTCAGTTTAGTTTTGCAATGTAAATTAATTTCCCATAAGCTTTACTCTTTGCCTGAGGTGGCTGTATGGAGCCTTTCCTGCATGGTGGGTACCACTCAGTCACTAAAGGAGCCTGGCAGAGTTTGCATTGGCAACACAGCCTTTGAGAACAGAGGGAGAGCTTTGTTCCACGCCTCCTTCCTGCTGGTGAGATGTCAAGGAGAGATCGTTTTTAGTATTTCAGAAAATATTTCAGAAAGTATTTCAGCTGGTTTTCATGTGCAGTGCTTTATCTGACTGGACTGATTTCTCCTCCCTGGGTGGGGATGCTGTACTCTGATAAACTAGAAAAGGATGAAAGAAATTAGGTGTTTCTCCTGTGCTTGCTCTTGGTGTTAGCATCTTCCTAAATGGACCAGGAGATATTTTTGTCTCCCCTCACCTCTCAGCCCTGTTCCCACACTCACAGCTACCTTTGAGCTGCGGGACTTTGCAGAGCACATTGTGGCTTGCATTGGCTCAGCCCGAGTTCAGTCACCCAAAACCTTGCAGGTCTATTTTGAAACATCATTCAATCTGTCCACTATGGAGTTTCTTTTCTTTTTTTTCCCCTCTTGCTTCTGACATCATTTCCCGAACACTGTATTCACTGAGCTCTGTAGCCAGATCGTCTCCTCAGCATATGATGCAAGGAGCTCTTTAAAATGGATTTCGGCTCTCCTTTTACTCTGCTCTGCTTGCTGGTCATAATAACTGTTACTCAAGGTAAGTAGGATTTTTCTTTATGGGGTTGGCACAGATTTGCCAAGGTGAGCAGACACCTTAATTTTGCTCCGAGATCTTTTAAGGACGCTACCAGATTTGGGGCGACATCAAATAGTGTAGCTGCTAATGCATGAAAGGGGAAGTCAGACCAAAGTAAGACAGATTATTTTTCTAGTAAACGAACTATAACTAACAATACTGTACTTTCTGAAAGCCCTGCGTCTGTAGAAGCTTTTCAGCGGGGAATGTAAGGTCCTTGTACGCAGAGTGCTGGCTGGAGAGCAACATGGTCCAGCTCCCAGCACTCGGTGTGACCTTGGGTTAGTCCCCAGGCTGCTGTCACCCTGCCATTTACCCATCTCTGATTTACACACAACAACTTAATAACGTGCAAGGGTAGGGTGAGACCTCTTCAAGTTAAAACTGCGACCTTCCTCTTTAGGTGAAAGCAGCTGTGCATCTGCAGCTGTTGTTTCTGCTACCCTCTGTACAAGGTCCATGACATTGATGCCCTGAGGACCCTTCTTTGCACTGCCTCTCATCTCTGAGAGGGGTTGGTAGAGTGGTAGATGGCCATCTTAAATTTATGGGCAGAAAAGACCAGCTGTTCAGCTTTTTGTTTCCCCGTGCGCATGGTGTGCACACCATTCCTGTGCCATTTGAGGTGGGGGGAGTCGGACCTTGTCGAAGGCGTCCCACTCCTCTGATTTTCAATCTCTGGGGATCCAACCTGTCACTAGAGTTAGGTCTGTCCCTCTTATGTCTCACCTGGGCATTTGCCTTCCTGGGAGGCAGCCGAGAGGGGATGGATGGACACAAGCTTGCTCTCCTTTCAGGCTCTGCCGTCCGGATTGATGCGCTCAGCGGAGACTCAGCAGTCTTTTTTTTGGGAATCCCAAGCCTGCAGAACTTCTCCAGCATGAGCAAGGAGGATGAGAAATGCATTACAACCATCCTAAATGATACTTTGTTGGCCAAGTGTGGCACTTCTGCCACTAGATGCCTGAACTTGGAGAACGGCTCCCTAGTGCTGAGGAATGTGGAGAAAAATGACGAAGGAAAATATGGATTTGTTTTTCAGAACACCACCAAACATTTTACACTGCAAGTATTTGGTAAGTGGCCTTCTTAGCAGCAAAAAGCTTCTGAACTTGTGAGCCTGGCTGGAAGCCTGATGCCTTGAAATTTTTCCTAAGGAGCTGCTTGAGCTTGCAGGAGCTATGGGTGCCTCGGGGAACCATGCCAGTCTCCCTCCTGTCCCCCGTGGCCTCAGAATTCCTGCTCCCTTTGGTGTGCCCGCTCATCCATCTGCAGGCAGCAAAGACAGAAACAAAGTCACTTCTGTACAGGATCCAGCTCACTGCTTGGGTTAATATGGAGAAAACTTAGGAGGGTTTGTCCTCCTGCTGAGTAGTGCTCCAGGCAGACAGAGAGCATTGCCCTGGCCCTCATCACCACTGTTCCTTTTGCAGGGCTTTCACTTACACAGGCTTCTAAGATAAATTGAAGCGTACGAAACTGTAATGAAAATGTCTGAGCAAACTGGTCTCAGTGAAGACAAATGAACCCTTACACTTTTTGGGTGCAAACAGGCGGAACTGCTGTGCACAGTAGGTCAAAGATGTGACTCCTTGGTATGAAGAACAGGGGCTTAGACTGGAAGCAGCCAAAGACTGCAGAAGTGTCCTGGGTTTAACCTTCATTTCAGTGGACTTGCTTTGGGAATGTTTGCTTCCTTCTTCTGTTCTGTTGCCACCCCTAAGTCAGGGAAAAACTTCCATAGCAAACATGTTCCTGGAGGCAGGGAATTTTAACTGAAGATGATGTCCTAGCGTAAGAAAGTGATTTCTGAGCTTATTTCCATGGATGGATGTTCTCAATGTTACTCCTGCTGCCATAAAACCATACCAGTTCTCTATCGAGTTTGTATTTGCAAAGTGGCAAATGTAGGAGATAGGTTTGTTCCTTGTAGTAGGCTGAAAGAGAGAAATTCAGGGAAATGTAGTAAGAGCAATGATTCACTGATTCATTTTAAAATGTCCTAGTCTGGGTATCCCATCTAACTGCAGGTGTCTTGTGTTCGTACCCATGTTGGCCATGATTTGCACCAGTTCTTCTCTGAAATGGAAGAAGGGGCAGAGTGACAGCAAAAGTACAAACCTCTGGTGGAGGAGAGGGCTGAGTATCCTCCAAAGCTATGATTATCCGGTAATTAGAGAAAAAGGCTCTGGCTGGCAGATGCTTCAGGTGTTTCCACCATCCTCTCAGACCAGGGGCTTTTATTTTTTGGCGTTTTTTTTCCATGTCAGTTAGGAAAATGAAAAGATGCCAGATTTTGGTGGCATCCCCAAGACAGGGACCAAGAGTCACTAGCAGGGTGGGCAGTGGTAAGCATTTCAGGGCAGAGTGCAGGCACTCAAGAGTCTGGTTACTTGTTTCTCTGCTCCCTTCATACAGTAAATGTGGTGGTACTGAGACTGCTGGGAAGGGAAGCTTCTGTCCACCTTGTGCTCACTCCTGAGTCCTCTCCTCACCTCTCTCTTTCCTCCCTGTTCCCGTTGCCCCATGCCGTGTGTGACCAGGGCCGACCATTGGTATCCAGTGCTTCCCTGATGGGACTGCAGAGTTGTCCTGCAACGTGGCCAGCAACGAGAGCATGGTCTTTCGGTGGCTGCTGAATGGCAACCACCTGCAAGCCGAGGGGGCTTGCATTAAGAATGCTGGGAAGAAGGTTCACCTGGACAAAACTCAGCCTGGGGAGTTTGTATGTGAAGTTTTGAAGGGGAACCATGCCACGAGGACCAGGCCCATTACACTGTCTTGCAGCTATGGTGAGTAACGGCATCTCCAGAAAATCTTCCTTTTGGTCTCTTGCAGCAGCAAACCAAGGAGTTGTTGGTCTCCTCAAAATACCCAACTCTTCTCTGGCATCTGCCTTCCATATTTACCAAATCCTGCCTTTAGAAAGTGACCCCGTGATTTCCTTCTCCCTCTTGTGCCTTGGACTGACACAGCCTACAACCACAGATGGGATAGGTTTGTTGAGGAAGTTCTTTTACCCAGCTCTGCAGCAAGGATGGATCTCCATCTGTCTCTTTTCCCACTTTTTGGTGATGGAGATCTGCACCCTTCTGTGCACCGATCCTCTGTGCCGCTTTAGAAACACAGGCTGCTGCCTACTCTGACATGCCTCCATGACCCAGATGCCTTCCAGTTTCTGTGCATCCCCATAAAAACCCTTCCACTAGTTCAGCCCCGTTCCTGCTGGATTCAGTTGAGGAGTTTTGCCTTGTCTCTTCTCCCCTTATCTAGGCCAGAAGCACGAAAGATTTACTGATCTATACAAATGTCTCTCCATCAGCCCCGTACCATCAGGAGTGGGTAAAGACACAAGTCATTTACTTATGGAACGTAGGGGTTCCTTCCCCTCCGTATTCTTGCTCAGACATGTAACTCTGCGAGAAGGCTGGGACTTTATCCATTTGCGAACTATTCATAAATGCTGAGTATTCTGCTTGAATGAGGCCAGAGTTTAATGAGACAGAAAATCTGGATCCTTGGGTATAATTTAATTTGCACCTCCAGTAGTGAAGGTTCTTCTACTGTCTGGCAGCAAAGATGGTTATCAAAGCTACAGGCATAACTTAGCTGTAAGGTTTTTGACTAATTTGACTGTAACTAATTTAATCACCTTTGCCACTAGAGAAACTGTACGCTAGCATTTTAGAAATTGCCTGCCACACTCCAGCTCCACGGCAGATACTGTCTGTTTTTCTGTGGCTGGCATGCAGTTGGTGTGAAAGCAAACTTCCTGACCTAAACCCCGTGTCCAGCGTGGTGGCATTCAGCAGAAATGCTGCGGGCTGTCCGTGCCTGGTCCCGTTGGCACCAGTCCGTGCAAATTTGGCATTTGTGGCTGTGGAGCAGCAATTTGAATTTTGCCCAGTTAAACTGGTTGGAGGCTGTTCAGTGGAGCCAGACCCAAGCTGGCTGAGGCACTGGGGAGCGAGGATGTGAACATCGGTGAGCTGTTCAGTCAAGCCCTGTGATAAATCACTCAAGTGCTGACAGATTCCATGGTTGATCCTGGGTGGCTTCCCAGTCCCCTGGATGCGATATCTGTTCCCCATTTCCTCTTGGAAAGCTCATGAGGGAATTTAGTGATACCTCTGTTGGGATGGACACGCACATGGATGTGTATTTGGAAGGGTCCGAGAAAGAAAGAAAGCGGCAGCGATTCCACTTTTTACTCACCAAATGCAACCACATTTGTAAAAAGTGAATTAAAGCAATTCTGAACACCAGTAAAATGAATTGAAGAGGGAAATGCCTTCATTTAATTTAATTGAAGGCTAACTAATTATTTTTGTGGGTTATTATTTGCTCCAGGCAAAGAGCTGAATTTAGTTTTTGCACTGTAGGTATAAGATCTATGTAAAAACATCCATTCGGGCAACCTGTCGGTTGATGAAATTGATTTTGAATAATTGTTACCAAAAAACAATTTGTCAGAAATGCCGAAAACTTCTTCTCGGACAAAGGGCTCTGAATGCACAGAGTTCAGAAGCTAAGAAGTCAACATATATAACAGACTTTTATTGATTAATCACTTATTCATTGTTTATTTTTAACACCGTATTTTATCTCAAAAAGACCTTATTAACAAGTGGCAAATTTTTAGGAAAAAGATTCAGGAAAAAAATTTCTTATAAACTTATATTTATACTTTTGACAATATTCTCTAAGCTTACATCAACTAAAAGTATTCGGTAAATTATTTCTGAGTTGTTGGAAGTCTTTAATTTTGAATGTGGATTTTTTTGAACTTGGTAACTGTTCTTAAAAAGACTGGAACAAGCACTCTGGAAATACCACGAGCACCTGTGCGCAGTTGTTCTTACTGTCCTGGTGAGTAGGTGGAGTAGGATGGTGTGTAGTATATCCTGGAACATTTAAAATTCTTCCTAGTCTCTGAAGATATGGAGCAATTAGTGCTTTTGAGGGCTTGAAAATAAGCTCCAAATGAGCTTGTTGGTTGCTGCGGTGCTGTGCTGTGCTGTGCAGGCACGTGTGCTGCTGAAAAGGAGTTAAATTATTCAGAAAGGGATGGCACAGGCTTACCTAAGGACTTTTAAGGAATTTATATTCCAGTTAAAATGGAGCTGTGTGGGGTTTTTTGCCTATGGGAAGGAGAGTTTTCCCAGCGGCTGCCCCAGGCTGGAGCAAATTATCTCAGTGAAAGGAGCAAGCCTGGATGGGTCTCTCTTGTGCAAGTCTGTGATGCCCTCTGCCAGCTGCCTGCTCAGCAGCAGCGAACGTGCGGGTCTGCCCCACCAGAGCAACCCCGAGCAAGGGCTGCTGAGCTGGGTAATAATTACCACTGACTCGTGCTGCCCTTCTGCTCGGCCATCTGCAGCCCTCGCTCCCGCTGCGTGTTCCGCGCGCTCCCGGCTGGGCAGGGGAATGGAGCGGAATCCTTCCCTGAGCAGCAGCGGAGTCGGGGAAGGATTTTTTTCCTACAGCTCTGGCTCGAGTGGACAGTCTTTGGTGCCTGAGGAAGTGCAGGCTCTGATCAGACTTGCTCTGGGGTTGGTGCAGTCATTACATGACTGTCCTAAGCGGATTCTCTGAGCGAAGCCTCTGCAGCTTTTCCTTCAGCAGGAGGTGCTTCCGTAGGTCTCCCTCCTCAGCTGCCTGTTTCCATACAACTTGTTGAAAGGTAGTATCTTTCAAACCCCCACCTTCTCTGTTAAATTTGATTAAAGCTTTCAAATTACCTTAGATATCAGTGATCAGAGCAGGCAGAAGCGAATGCACTCAGCTTAGGCACACAGGCCTATTTTCTTCATGAAAATCTCCATGCCATAATTAAACGATGTGACAGAAATCACATAGTGACACCGTTCATGGTATCAGCTCCCCTGATCCAAACCAAAGCAACAGTGACATCCACAAGCTCTAATCTGGCTGCATGGTTTCTCCCACTGGGAGAAAGGAGCTTGTCCACCACGGTCCCTAACAATGCTGTGTCCTTCTTGCAGACCTGCTGCAGTACCCGGGGTTCATTTACATCCTGGCAGGGTGTGCAGCGGGTGTGCTTATCCTGGTGGTGGCTTTGCCTGCAGCCATATGTTGCTGCATGAAGAGGAGACACAAGTTCATCCCAGTGCCTTCAGGTGAGTGGAGAGTGCTCACCCCGGGGATGAGCCTTGGAGAGGACTGTGTTTGTGCAGGCTGGGGTTGACATGGCCTTAAACTGATCTCAGCTTGGGTGGCTGCTTGTCCTCCAGCCTGTCCTCCCTTGACCTGGTGGAGCAGAATTCTGCTTGCAGATAGGCAGCTCTTACAGCTAGCACGGTCTTGAATAAAACCTCACTTTTCCTTTATTCACCTCACACTTTGTCACCATGTGCTCCTGGGCAGAAAAAAAAAAAACCCCACAGCAAAACCTTTCCTATGGGCAATAAAATTGAACCTGGTTCAGGCGTGATCCCGAAATGACCTGAAGGTTCCCGATGGCAGTCCTCTGTCAGCACCAGTCCCTGAGTGCAATCTGCCCGTGCCACCTCAAGCTGTGATCCTGCCAGCATGGCCAGGCTGGTCTCTGGCAGGCTGGCAGTGACCCTCCGTTCTCGGCATCTGCCCGCGCCGGGAGCGGGGCCAGCGCCGTGTGAGGAGGGGACGCAGACACGTGTTGGGGGTCTGGCCTCACAGCAGACCTGCCGAGGAGGGGGGGGGGGTGGGAGGCCTCTTCCTTCGAGTCTCTGGTTTTGGTTTTGCAGAGGAGGAGAAGGATGATGGATTAACGATGTCAGTGGTGTCCAGCGAAGGCATGAAGAGTCCCCCCAACGGAGACCGTGTCGAGGCTCAAGCTGCCCAAACTGACCGTCCTCCAAAGCCTGGTGAGTCCAGTGACCTGTGTGAAGTCGGACAGATGCCTTGTTTAGGAGGGACACAGTGTTTGTGTGTGGCTGGCGGGGGTGGAGGTGACAGCAGAGAGGGGCCTGGGACACACTAGCACAGGGAAGGTGCTGCACCTTGTCCAGCAGGGCATTTTTCAATGCCTTAACTCATGTAATGAGATGTAGAGGCAGCCATCCCCCAAGTATCCCACAGAGGGTGCTGCCAGCAGGCTGCAGACTCTGTTCCAGTACCTTTTGTGCTAAAACACATACCTCAAAAACAGCAACCCCCCCAAACCCCCACTAAGCAGTTTTCCTGCAATTTTCTCACCCCTCTCCCCTTCTCACCAGTAACATTTTTTAAAAATTGGCGTTGTTTTTGTAAGCAGTCATCTTCAGGACAGCATGAACCAATATGCTGAGCTGTAAACACAGCTAAATCCCATCAAAGCCGGAGGCTTGTGTATTTTCTTAAATTGAGGCTAAAGTGGGAATATGGTCACATTTTAAATTCTTCAAAGAAATCAAGCATAAACCCCCACAGCTTTAGCACAATATGGCCAAGAGTGTGCGGTGATAAAAACCCGTCAGAAATCTCCCGTTCTGTAAGTGCTTGATATCAATACTCCACTTTTTGCCTTATCTTTCCCTCAGTTTTGTTTCCCAAACACAAATGCTGGCAATGCCTTGCCTAGTAATGCACCATCAACAGCTGAAGCAGGTTTAGCAGAGACATCCTGAACTGGAGCAGCCTTACATGGGTCATAGCCTGGTCTCAGCACTGCTGTCTGTGTCTGGTGTCTTTCACTGTACTGTGCACAGCCTCCTGTAGCTCAGCTGTGCTTTATGCCTAACTTTGGATGCTCTTTGCTCTGCTTTCAAAATACTGAATGCTACTCATGAAGAGAGAGCGAGGAAAAAAAAAAGTCTTTCAGGTAATTGTTTAATATTAATACACTTTAAGTGTAGAGCTTTTAATGAAAAATTCACATGTTAGAAGTTTGACTAAAAAAGTAGCCCATATTTAAATTTTTTACAATTAAGTAAAAAGCAGAGATGCGTGTGGAAAGTAGGTGAGAACATACTAAATGTGTGCTGTTAGCCAGCTTTAATTATTCAGATGTAAGTGAACAGATTTGGCTTCAATATTTTGGTACCAAAGGTTTGGCACTAACAGTACTGAAGTCCTTTGGTACTAAGAGGCCAGACAGCTTCAGTACCAAAGTGCCTTAAGGCATGATGGATAGCTCAGTAAATAAGTAGTTACAAAGAAAATTGAGATTTGACTGGCAGGTTCCTGGAGCAAGGAGACTGAGCGGATTAGGCACCCTGCAGCATTAGGGACCGGCGGGTAGAATTTCCATGAGGGTGAGCCATGGCGTGGGCACTTAGAAACCATTTCTCCCTTTACCAGATGCTGCCCAGACTGGTCAAGGCGTTGAGCCCCAGCCACTGGTGGAAGAAAACTTACCAGTGCAGATAGAAGCCGAGGAAGTGCCGGATCCTGAGGTCATAGTTGATATGGAAAGCCAGGAAGATGCCTCAGACTGTTTCCCGGATCCAACTGATGACTGATCTGACACGCTTGCTGTTCCACCCTGAAGCCTGTGACACTTGTCCTTTGCATCCCATAGTCTCATTGTGCGTAAGAATTGGTCTGGAAAATTTTAGCAGGGAAAAGACGTGAGGTGTCAGACCTCCTAACCTCATTTAAAAAGAAAACATAAAGAAAAGCACAGGCGTGGCTTCAAGGCCGCGCTGCCGTGGCCTGACGGGTTCACTAACAAATAAAACCGGGCAGCTCTTTGATGCTTTGCCTGATAACAGAGCTGCAGCTAAACTAAGGAGCCCCAGGGGACAGCCTGGAATGAGGCAGGCGGCTCCTCCCGCTCCCTGCAGGTTGAGGTGGCCTGCCAGTCCCAGGCAGAAACCAAGGACCTGCCAGAAATTTCCCGAGAAAGCCTCTTCTCGGGAGACTTCAGGGCACTTTTTCTCAGGCCCTGCCAAGGAAACTCACAGGAGGTCTCAGCTCGGTATCTGCTGTGCCCGGTGCTTATCTGAGTCGCTCCTCTGAGCTCCAGACACTGTGATTTGGCCCTCACCTCTTGCTGCCTGGAGCAGGAGCAGTGGTGGGGGCTTGAAATTTGCCTTGCAGATGCTGTGTGCAGAGCTGGGGTGATGCTGGCTTCGCTCACCTCTTGGTGCCCCAAATGACAGAAGGGTACAGGTGACCTTTCACCAGAACCCGGCTGCTTGGGCTGCCCCTGAGCTAAGCCAGAGCTGTCACTCGCTCGCTTGCCTGCAGCAGGAGAGGGGCCTGGGGCTTGGGGCTGCAATTTTGGCAGAAACCTTGATTTTGATGCTGAGGTTGTTTATCAGTGCAAGCATTAGTGCCTTTAGTGTAATGGTTTAGCTACTGCAAGCTGATGAAGCTGGCCATCTGCCTGTGCTTGTAGGCTTGTTCGGGGCTGTGTTACTTGCACAGACAGCAGCAATTTATAGAATCTCTTAGGTAAGTCTTGCTGCTATGCATATGCTGTTCTGCTCAGGGGAGATGTGCCTGTGGAGCAGCTGGGGCAGACCTGCAGAGAAGGATGTGGTGAGGAGAGGGCAGGAACTCTGTCTCAGGCAGCAGGTAGCTGAGTCCCAGGCAGAGCTGCCAGGGGCTGCAGGGACTGCTGCAGGATGTGCTGCCAGAGCAAGGTATTTACGGTATAAGACAATTTCAGCAGTCAGAGTGAGATGTTAAATTGGTTGTTGGTGTTAAATTAGCCTGCTGGGCTAGAAAGGCATGGTAGAGTAAAAGGGGAGATGGTACAGATTGGAATCAAAAGGGGTGGGGAGGTGCGTACTGCATTCTTCTCTTCCCTTGTCATTTCATCCCTGTTTATATTGTGCTGACATTGTGAATCCCTTGGAAATGGATTTAAGATATGCCTGGTGAATGCCACCCAGCGAGGGCTGCGAGCACCCCAGCAGAATCCAAACTAAACCGAAGGCTTCTCTCCCAGGCGAGGGAGCTGGCGGGATGGCTGCATGCTTACCTGGGAGCCCTTCATCTCTGTGTACTCGCCAAGGCTCTGCATCAGTGACACCCAGCCATAGGTGATTGTTCTTATTGTTTCCTTGTCCTGTGACTCTCTTTAGAAGATCCTTGGATCTTGTGTGCTGTGTTGGTGGTGATTCAGCCTGTCTCTGCTTTTAGAGGCTGCCATAGGAATCGGATTTTCCACGGTAAGAGGGAGGTGATAATTCTTGTCCTTACGGTGCTGTTCTAACTCCTTTCAGTATAAACATTCCTCAGAGGCTGTGAGCTGAATGACAGAAGTGTGACACGGAGTGCTCGGGGTGGCAGCACAGAAGCAGCGATGCTGGGTTAATGTCCCCAGGCCAGTGTCACCAAAATGGGGGGACAGTCAGCTTTGCCTCACTTCTGCACTTTCTGGCAGGGGCAGGAGGGGACAGTCGACTCCAGCACATGCTTCAAAGGCTGAGCAGTGCTCTGAGCTGCACTGGGGAAGGTGGCAGTGTTTCAGTGCTGAGGGTGAGAGAGCTGGGCCAGCCGTGTCCTGCTGGGCTGGGGCATCCCGGCTCCAGCTCGTCCTAGTGCTGCCTTTCTGCTGTCAGCCCTGGGAGGGCTGGGGGTGCCCAGCAGCTGTGAACACCACCACTGATGTGATCCCAGTCCTGGGAGGATTTTTCCCGTTGAGACGGGAGTTTGAGATGCGAGAGGTCTTTGTGAGACAGATTGAACCACGGCTGGTTTTCTCTCCCTTAGCACTGAAAGTGCCATTCAGCAACGGGGCAAAAGTTTCTGTTACTGTGAGGTCAGGAGAAAAGTGATGCAGCCTGTGCTCTTCCTTTAACTCTGTGTTCATGCCCAGCTATTGTTCTTTTTTGGTGTTTTTTTTTTTTCTTTTTCCTTTCTCCCCATGATTCATTTTGTTCCAAATAAAAAGATCTGTTTTGTACCTTGTTTTGGAAATGTTTAAGTTTTGTTATTTAATAATTGTCTCCTTCTGGTTTTTACAGGAAGTACAGGCTTATTTTCAAATTTATACACAGCCAAATAAAGGAAAGGTGATAACAAGTTATTGCTGACTAGAGCTGACTTGGGGGGTCAAGGGCACAGAGATCATGAGGACATTCATCTGAGTCAGCCCAGGAGAGGCTGTAGGGCAGTGACACATAACTTGTCCCTGGGCGTGGGTGATCCTGTCCCGCAGCCTGTGAACCCAGCACTCCAAGGAGCCATCTTCCTGAATTTGCAGGTGTTTTCCAGCCTGATTGTGGTGCTGCATCTCCCAGCAAACAGCAGGGACACTTTCCAGCCTGGGTCCGACAGAGGAACAGGGTACGGATGTGCATGGTGCTATCAGGAATTTGACCAGAATCAGAGGTGGGTGTTTTGCCTCTTGAGGGCTTCTGGGGGCTTTAGTGAGGCTGTGCCATGCCAGCCCTGCCCTCGCTGGGTTGCTGAGGGAGCCCTTGGTGTCAGGGTGCCTCCAGGTGGCTCTGGCCTTCTCTGGGGAACTGACCACCACATCGTACTCTCCAGCCACTGCTGATGACTGGGGAAGGCTGGGAGTAGTGCAGCTTCCACCCCTCTGCTAAATTGAGTGCTGGCAGGACGAGGGGAGCTCTGCTCTGTGGGAAACGTGGATGTTTTGGGATGTGATATCCTCCCACCAGTGGTTTATAGCATTGTACAGAATGGAGGCTTAGATTTGTATCCGTGTCAGTCCTTCATGGTGGGAAGAGAGGAGTTTGCTTGTGGCATGTGCTAAGCAACAACTGACATGAAATGCAATATGTAATCTTTTCATCATGTAATTCACTTAGTTTATGAATATAAAAGGAGAACAGAGAATGAATTTGACTTGAGATCAAAGTGAAAGCAAAAGCAAGCAAGAAACGTGTTGTAGAACGGTGAGCAGAGAGAAGGGGGAATGATCCCTTTAAATTTCTTTTAGCATTCAGGATGAACTCATCCCCACAGAACTCTCATGTCAGAAAGGTTCCCACATCCCTCTAATGAAACAGTGCTGTTTTTCAACCTCTACCACAGGCTGCTGTGCCTGGTGTCCCAGTGGTTGTGTATGTAGGTAGCTCTTGGGGAGCTCCCTTGGAGCCCAGCATGGGAGCAGAGCCAGGAGTTTGTGGGGAGCTGCAGGACCAGCCCTCCCTGTCACCCTCAGCTGTACAGAAACAACAGAGTAAAAGGTGGTGAGAGCAGATAGGCAAAACTGATAATGGTCAGTTTACAACAGCAAATGAAACATCTGTTGTACTGGAGAGATGTGCAAGCAGTGGTTGTGTGAACCCCTGATAGACATCTCTGGGTAGCTGAAAAAAACCCTCAAGATTTTAGGCACGTACATGGTAAGTTCACGTCACCTTTTATGAATTATTGCAGCTCATTTCAAAACAAGCAAACAAGAGGTTTGTGTGTGACTCAGCTGTAGCAGGCACTGTCACAGATGGGTATGTTTAAAACCATTTCCCTAGAACGAACCAGCAAATTCTGGTGGTGCTGTAAGATCCAAACTGTAGGTATTATATCACCATCAGGCAAGAAGGAGAGAGATGCCCCACAGATTTCCATAGGTAAACACACAGAACCAGTACCAGAAGTGGGCAAGAAGGGCAGCGTCACCCATTTCTGTCTGAGGTGGAAGCAGAATTCCATGCTGTGTCATTGCAGAAGCTTGGATTAGTATTTGGACATTGCTTGTTCCTTCTGCCAGGCTGCTCAGTGCCTGGCTGCAATCAAACCCGGTCTACAGTTCACCACCCTGAGCACATACAATGCTCCCCTCTCGTCCTCTGGTGTAAAGCAGGCTGGGAAAACCCATGATCACCCAGTGGGGACCCTGGGACTTTTGACAACCACTGTGGCCTGCATTGGTTTTGTTCTGATGAGTAACATGACTCATCTCTCAGGCAGAGGATGTGACTGGAGATGGCAGGGGAGTCTTTACTGAGAACCTAGAAGGTGCTAAGCCCTTCTAAATATTTGTACTTTTCCAGCAAGCAAATCATAGAATCATAGAAAGGTTTGGGTGGGAAGGGACGTGAAAGTTAATTTAATTCCACTCCCCTGCTGTGGGCAGGGACATCTTCCACTAGATCAGGTTGCTCATATCCCTGTCCAACCTGGCCTTGAACACTTTCAGGGATGGGGCGGCCACAGCTTCCCTGGGCCACCTGTGCTGCACCACCCTCACAGAAAAGAATTTCTTCCTGATGCCCAATCTAAACCCACTCTCTTTCAGTCTGGAGCCATTGCCCCATGCCCTCTCACTGCATGTCCGTGCTGGCAGGTGTTGTGTTAATCATATCGAGATTAATTTAACTTTGGTATGGCCGCTTGGCAGATTGCTTTGGGCTGTGCAGGACCACGGGGAGGTGCAGCAGTCTTTCTGGCTGCTCTCCCTTGAATGGCACTCCTTGAATTGGTGGCTCCAGTGTGGCTGAAGGGCTGAAGTGAAGCTCTTGGTTGGCTCTGGGGCTGAGACCCTCCCACTTCCAGCCCTCTGGGTCACCAGCAAGCGACCTGGCTGAGACACAGAGTGTTGATAGGGTCTGAAGAAACTGTTCCCTGCCTGTACCAAAGCAGACTGCCTGGAGGGCCAAGGATGTTGAACGATCAGGACGATGAGGGAGTTGGGGTTGGGCCACAGAGATGCCCACCCTAAAGAACACTTTAGGGTGTTCCAGTGTGGCTAAACCGCTGAGCTGGAGAGGAAGTACATTCCAGTGGTATGTGAAGAGCACAGCGCAGTTCTGCCTATGCATGCTGATGGCATCGGTGTCACCTTTGTGAGGATATGTCCTGCCTGAGGTGGGATTTCAGCCCCAAGCAGCTTCCAGTCCCTGAGGTTCCCCCACTCTCCCATCAACCATGAGGTCAGCTGGAACCTGACTTTCTAAAACCATTCATTGTGCTTGCAAGCTCGTGTACCTGGCACAGTTGTAGTCTGCTCATTGTGCCAAACACTAATGTAAGGAAAGTTCCCATCTGCAGAGGTAGAAAATACAGGTGGCCAATGTCAGCTTATTTTTAAATTGGTCTATTTTTCTGGTTAGCATATTCCGTGTCACACTTAGCCAATACCCGTGATAAAATACTGATTGGGGCTATAGTCTGAAGTGTGTGTTTTATGGCTAATATAAATATAGTTACTATTGGAAGCTCTATGCAGAATTTTTAAAACTGATGATGGCTACTGATAGTTTTAATATTGTCTAACGCTCCAGAAACTAGATGTATTGCAGACCAAGAATTACTTGGAGGCAGTTTTCAGCAAATCTTTTGGAATTGCAAATGCAGTACGTTAGAGAGAATTATCGTCTTCTCCCATATCATATGCAAATGGAATAAAGAAATACAGCTGGGTGCCTATCCTCCAGCCAGCATTGCTGCCGCAGCTTCAGTTTAGACAACTTTCTCTTTGAGGGCAAAACGTATTTTCCCAAAACTAAGGAGTGAAGCAGTTTTCAAAGCTTGTTTTTGATACTAAAAAGTCATGTAACAAGAGATCTTCAAACAAACAAACAAAAAAGAGAAAAAGATCTTGTGATGGTGTTTTTGTCTGCGCGAAGAGAATTGCAGTAGTGACAGTGACTGCGTGACTTGAAGCACAGAGCACTAAGAGTTCGTGTTGCACTCCTATGGAAGCATTCAATCACAGGGCAATAGGCATCAGATTTCTCCTCTGGAGAACAGGCAAACTTATGGTGAGGGAATTTGGGACAGCAGGGGTGGGATTCAGAGATGTGTGAAGGGGCAGTCAACTCAATTCACCTCGAGCCAACTGGAGAAGTTGGGAGGCTTTCCCGAGGGGGCACAGGGAGCCTGGGGCAGGAGCACTGTGGGGTGGGATAGGGTGAGCCTGGAGCACTGTGGGGTGGGATAGGGTGAGCCTGGAGCACTGCGGGGTGGGACAGCCTCTGCTGCTGCTGTCTCTGCTGTGGCAGCATGAACTGTGACGGGACAGAGAGAGCAGGGGGGTGATGATGCAGATAGAGTGATAGCTGTGCAGGATCCAAAGGGAAGAAAGGGCACGGGCTTTAATGATTGAGGGCGCAGAAGTGGTGGTGAGTAATGGCAGACAGAGATGCTTTTTCTTCCCTTAAATAGGTGGGGAGGCTGCAGGGGTCTCAGGCAAGGTCTGTCCTCCATCATCCTGCAAACTCTTCAGGCAGTATAAAATGTTGTCCTCCAGGAAGCTGCAGCTGCTGTTGCTTTCTCCTCACGCCTGCTCTCCCTGTCATTTGTCATGGATCGCGTTCCCCAGACAGATGCACTCCTCTGCTGGTGGTAGATCACAGCCCCCTGAGCCCCTCAGGCGACGCTTTGCCTGGGGCGGCAGGGACTCCTCACTCCTCTCTTTCTCCCGAGCCGTTTGCAGGGAATGTGCTGTGCTAATGTTGATAAGGAGGGGAGCAAACACAAATCTGATAGCAGCAAATAGGAAATAAGCTTTCTTCTTCCCCCGCCACTCCTCATTCTAGCGAATCCTTTCCAGCATTTTTATCCTGATGTCACTTTCTGGAATGGGTTTTGCTAGATGAGATGGGAGAAGGGTGATGGCAAGGCAGGACTCCATGCAGCCTTTTAGGTACCCTGAATACAGGTACGAATGTGCCAGCTCTCTTTCCTTCCTGCGCACAAGCCGGGTCAGGATTTTTCTCACTGCCATAGGAGGTCACGGTGGAAGCTGGGCAACTTCAGCTCCTCTTCGTACATATTTCTGCCCAGCTGTCGAGAGTTTGGGCCTTCTTTTCTTCAGATGATTTAGTCTGATAAGGAGTTTTGTTTCCCCGCCTTTTGTTGAGAGTTTAAAGCTTTGTTATTTGGCCAATACAAAGATCTGTTTATAGCTTTCTCTGGAGAAGCAGATGCAGATGAAAAGGCCCTTCTTTGCTGCAGAGAAAATGCGTAGGAGTCAACACTGCTGTGAATTTTATCTCATCTATCTTAAAAAGCCCCAATGGTTAAACAGCCTCAGCATAAGAGGAAAGTAGATACCTGTTTTTATACTGAATTACTGATGCTGCAGAGCTTAAAGGAATATCCAAGATAACACAAATAACCGTGGCAGCTGTGGTTCTAACCCAGTGCATCTCACCAGTGAGGGCACAAGGCATGCACAGTAACTTTCCATTGATGCTGCACTGCAAACTTCCTGCTCTGCAAAGTGCCCGCTGAAGTTCGGCAGATTTTTACTGAGTTGCTGAAAGCTGTGTATGTAGGGAACACGACACACCACATGGAATTAACAAAAAGGCTGCCCTTCCATGATGGAAACGTGAAGGGGTGGTTGAAAAGAAGGGTGACACCATCTGACTGTCAGGAGTGTAACAGGAGGAGTTGGGCTGCAAGTACTGCCCAGGCAGAAATACTGTGAAAAGCCACAAGTTGCCACCGATGCCCCGGTGCTCACCTGCGTCACACAAAACATCCTGCACCTGCCTCACTGAGATCTTAAAAAGCAGAAATTCTCAGAAATGCAGCGATGCAGCACCTTAGCCATTACTCTTCCTGGCAGGCAACAGCAGCTGTGGGCCGTAAATGTTTAGAAAGATGGGCAGCTTTGTGCCTGTGCTTTCCCCTGCTGTGGAAAAAGCTCTTTGCCAACACCGGCGTGGTTCCTGCTGCAGATGTGGGGTGTTGGCCCCAGAGCTGAGCCTATCCTGCCACTCTGTTGTCCCTGCACACTGAGGTTGCTACCTGGCAGGACTAGGTGAGGTGGTGCATTTAAATGTAGGAGCAGACAAACATCAGAGAGGCCAAAACCAGGTTCACAGGGCACAGGAAACTTGTAGGGCCAGAGAAGAAGCAGGGGAAGCTGAGCTGCTAAGTCAGGATCTGCACTGAGCAGGAAAGGACTTGTATTTTCACTGGATGTCATGGCCCCAGGTGCACATGGTGCAAAAAGCATGTGTATAAGTGGTGTGAAAGACACCAGGGCACTTTTTCTTGCTTCAGAGAGCAGCAGCAAAACTGTGCTGACAGGTCATTCAGATGTTTCTGAGAAATTTACGTCTTAATGTCCCAGTAATAAGGGCCAAACCTCTTTATATGTATGTATGGGGCCACATAGAAGCCCTAATAAATAAATTACAGACACTTCTAGGATCCATGGTGATGCTTCAGAGAGGCTTATGCAGAGTCCTCTAGCAGAAGGGACATTTTATGCCCACATACATGCCTCCCAGGGGCTGCACTAGTAGGAAAAAATGCCAACAATGTCTTGCATTTGAAGGGAAGATTTCCCTTTGTGTGTGGGAACTATATGAAGGCCACTCAGGGCCACTCCTAGGAATAAATATGCTTAGTACTGAAATGTATTATCCAGTTGTTTGTGCTCAGTCTCCTGGATCACTTCTCAACCTCCCACCTACCCATTTCCAGCTGTCCCTCACTCCTCTCTGAATTTATAACACTATAGTAGAAGAAGACATTGTACAAAACACCAGGTATACATGTGTTTGTTAAGCTCATGGTTTCTGGGGAGTGTCAGATCTTGCCCAAAACATTACTTAGATGGTAGCAACAACTTGTCTTTCCTGAATATATTTCTAGGAGAGGGTGTTCTTCCATTATCTTTCTTGGGTAGCTAGTCCATCCACTCTCTTGTGATGAAGAGGCACATTGTAGCTAATACAGGTCTTTGTGTATTTACCACTGCTAGGACTGGAAGAGGCTTTCCTGGTCATTTACGAGGCTTCTTGTGTTAGACAGATTGATTGCAGCATGCCAGCAAGCCAACACCTTTTGCAGCAGTAGTAACGCCACTGAATTTACTAGAATAAGAATGCTGAAAGTTAGGTCCTAAATCTAGGGCCATTATAGATGATGGAAATCATCAGCAAGGCTGAAATGCACCATCTGCAAGAGTAACTGATGGGATGCTGCCGTCTGCTCTAGCCTCAGTCGTTGCTGTGAACCACAGGTTGTCAGACTGCTCGGTTTAAGGGGGTTACGTTCCTTCAGACCAGAAATAAAGGGTGTTTTTTGTGAGGTTTGGCTGTTGACACATGCTTACAGGTGGAAAAGAAGAAAATGAGTCTGAGAGAGAACACCTGGGGCTAAAGATTTAACGGCATGAAGCTGTGTTGGGGTGGGGGTTCAGTTTAGACATCAGGAAAAGGCCCTTCTCCTGGGGGCTTCTGGGGAATTGGAATGGGTTTACTAGGGAAGTGGTCACAGCTCCAAGTCTGTCTGAGCTGAATAATTGTTTGGGTGATGCTGTCAGGCACATGGTGTGGTTCCTGGGGCTGTCCTATGCAGGGATGGGAGTTGAACTTGGTGATCTTTGTGGATACCTTCCACCTCAGAATATTCTATGATTCTGTGTGGGGTTATGGCCATCGGAGGGGAATCTTGTCTCTTCAAATAATCAGCTGAGGACTACTCTGCATGATTCGTGGTTTGAAAACTTTCATTTAACGTTCTGTAGAGAAGAATAAAAAAGTTAGTGCAGACAACTGTTTCAACATTGTTTGTGTGTGTGTGTGTGTGTCACTATTTTTGGAATATTTCCGTTGTGCACAGGCAGCTCAGAGCTCTCGGTTGACTCTGAGGCAATGAGTCAGCGTCCCTGCCAAACCCTTGGCTAAAGCTCTGTTTTGAGTTAATGATCTTCCTATTTGCAGCACTTCATTCAAGCTGGAGTTTTTCCTTTCTTGACCAGAAGTGAAGAGGAGGCCGACTGTGTCCTTCATCAGCCAAATGGCTGAAACTCTACTTGGGACCCAGCAGTTCCCGGGCATTTCATAGTGCAGGGGCAACTCCACTTGCCAGGGCTGACTTTGCTTCTTCCACGCTCCAGCCGCTGCCCACAGTTCCTCCTGCTTTGTAAAAAGCTACAGTAAAGGGGACTGTGCCATCAGGAAGCCCTCAGCTGCTATCCAGGGCAACCCAGATGGAGCCCAGCTTTTAGTCTTCCTGGCCAGGGTATAAACCCAGAAGATCTTAGAAGAGTAAAGTTACCCTTCCCCAAAGCTTTCCCTCCACATATTACCCATCTGACATTCCAATCAAAATCACATTTGCTCTTCTCTTCACACACTGTGCCTCATCAAGGGCCTGTCTTTGTGAGAAATTTGGAGGTTTGAAGGTCTTGGGTGATGCTTAGTGCAGGATGTCTGACTCACATGCAAACACCACTTACTACAACCTAAATTTCGCACCAGAGAAGATGGCACAAACTATCAGACAGGCTGCAAATCTACTTTTCAGTGAAGAACATGCTAAGTGTATTTGTAGTCTTTCTTTTCCAGTAGATCAAATAGCAATCTTTTTTCCTTCGTGTTCTCTCTTTTTTTTTTTTTTTAATAAGCCTCAGGCATGAATGTTTATTGGTTCATCACTACGTTGAGAACTTAGAGCTGGGAGCAGCTGCATATTGTCTCTTGAGATGTTGCCTTCAGATGTGGGGGACTCTGTCACCGTTGCAAGGAAATGTGAGTATGATACTTACATTCCCTGTGAGGAAACTCTGTACTGTCTTACAGAGAGCCAAAGTGTAAAGGAAAGAGCAAGCCACAAAAGCAAACAATGCTTTTGTGGCTTCTACAGTGGAAACAATGTCACAGAGCAAAGCAAAGACATGCAAACACAGCCCATTTTTGTGGCTGTGCTCAGTCCTCTGCTCTCCCATGTGTCAGAAGATGGGGATGTGTAGCAGTGCTACGGGCTAATCAGGGCTCAAGCATCCTTAGCTTGACGCTAAGGACAGGACTAACCGAAGGCAGGACCAGCACCACCATGCTGGGAGACATCTACTCTTCTGTCAGTGCCCGGGTTTTCTCGCTGGCTTTGCTTAATCCAGTGGTGCTACTTCCTGTGTGAGGAGAGCAGAAGAGTGTGAGAGCCCTGTTATCTCTGGGCCTGGCAGAGCTCCCCTTGTCCTGCCCAGCACAGCTTGGGTCGGTGTCTGGGCTAGGGTCACACACAGCTCTCTCTGTGCCCGTCCCTCTGCCCTGGAGGGCATCTCTGGCTGGTGCAGGGGCTGCTCTGCCAGTGATCCCTCTGTAGCTGTTTTCAGGATGTTTATCCCATGCCACATCTCTGAAGGTACATGCCGGCTTCCAGAGCTCCTCTGTGGCAGCAGCCACAGAGCTTTCCAGAGATACCTTCAGACCCCTTCTCCTTAATGCCTTCTCTTGGGGCTCTCCTTGAAGGGAAAACAGAGACGTCAGTGCAACAACTTAGAGTGCTTTCTTCCAAATAACATCAAAAAGTCGTCTTCCTTCTTCTAAAATGGGGGTCAAGGCCCAGTCAGGACTGCAGCATGACGTTGTCTTGCTCCTCGAGAGAGGAAGGGTAAAGCTGGAGGAATACTGACATTTTCCCACTTCTCATCTGGCAGGAAGACTGATCTTAGAGACATGGGCTGCTTTGTCTTTGTCCAGCTGGGTCTGATGGTGCAGGAGGTTTCTGATGCTGGTTAGAAAAGAGGCTGCTTTTGGGATGGGCCATGCATGTGCCAGGATCTCACAGGGAATTCTTGCTGCAGGTGAGTGATGTGCCCCTTTGCAGGTTTGGCTGTGCTTTTGGCTTTTGTTACACTAAATCTCTGAGCAAGTGGATTCTGTGCACATGCACCAGGTACTCAGGAATACCAAGGCCTGGTGTCACTTCTGTGATGTACAGTGAATGTGGGACATCAGCCATTGAGCCCTCACCCCTTCTCTCAAGTGCTTCTTCACTGGTTACAGTGAGCTCATTTCTGAATAGACATTTTATATCCTTTAGGAATGGCTTCTTGCTTCTGCCTACCTGTTGCTCTAAAAGAAACCAGGATGTTTGGTGTGCTGGTCTGCTGGACCATAGGGGCTTTTGGTCTGACCCATTTCAGCTGTGAGTTTAGAAGGTTGTGTGTGGCACGTGGGCACGCCCAGCTTATGAACTGGAGGTAGTGGCCTTCATTATTAATACAGGGAATTCTTTTACACCTGGAGCTTTACCTGTCTTCTCTCTCTCACCTTCACGCAGGCACACGTATTTCCATTTGCATTTCATTTGTACCACGGACGGTCCCCACCCCGGTGTGCTGGCAGTGTGAGCGTGCCAGCAAACAGACAACCTGCAGGGGTACCCTGGAAGCAGGCGGTGACTTTGGGGGATGTTGCCCTGAAGAAGAAGGGAGACAAAGTTGAGCAGAGTGTGGGCAGTGGTTTCAGCATGCTGGGCCTTCCTCTGCTCTGCTTGATGGGCCCAGCAAAAAAAACTCCAAAAAACTGAGGAGAAATCAGGGTTGCTGCCTTTGCCCAGATTTCTTTAGGTGTGTGGGCTGGAGGCAGATGTGTCCAAGAGCTTGCTTGGCTGAGATATCTGGGTGTGGCAGCCCCTGCCCTCAGCTTGTTTTTTGTCACAGAGGGTGGAGGTCAGGCACAGAAATGCGATCTTGCTGCTATTGCTTCCTCTCTCCTTTTGTGTGTGCATTCTTTGTAAGGAAACGAGAGCAGAAAGAAGGAAGAAAAGCTAGGTTTTCCTGCAAGGAGTGTTTTTTACCACATTAGTACCAGTTAAAAATTGTTAAGCTGGAGAAGGGAGGTGTCTTACAAGACCTTCCTTTAATTTCGAGGAAGACGAATGACATGAACAAACAAGAAAGATTTATCTAATATTGTATATTTCTAGTGCCACAGATTTTCTTCTCTCTTGGCCTACATCTGTGATAAAAAGCTCGAAGATTTCAGTGGCTACTGTAGCAGTGGAATTATGCTGGTGAGGATAAGATTCAAAATCCTCACCACTCCATCTGTTTCGTATTGGAATCAGGAATAAAGACTTTATTAGCTTCTCACGTGTTTTTTGGACCTAGCTCCCGTGCCTCCTCACAGCTTCTTTCCTCGCTGTCTGTCCCACACCAGCCAGCCTCAGGGCTGGCTTGTGGCTAGATCAAGGCAGTGTTCTCACCCCCTTCCATGCTCATCCCTCTCACAGCTTGCTCAGACTGCTGGCCCTGGCTGCAGGATGCCTTTGTGGCTCTGGCCAGCCCCTCATGCACCAGATGCAGTCGATGCAAAGCTGATCCTGATGGTTTCCAAGGGAAGTGTGTCTCCTTCCCAAGCGCTGTCCAACAGCCACCCGCTCCTCACTGCGGGTCCTGGGCTTGCTGTCCCCTTGCTGCTGCTGAGGCTGTGGGGGAGAACTGGGATTCCCATCACTCCCCCACCCAAAAACTGCATCCCTCCCACTAGGGTGGTGGCATGCGGATGCTGGAGCTGAGCTATTTGGGTGAGCATTGAGGGGGACAAGGGCCCCATCTGGCCCTCTGGCTGGGTGGACAAACCTCCAGGGCATTCCTGCATTTTAGTGCCCATTTTCTTTGTGTCTACGTGGTGCCTCCACTCTAACAAAACACCCTGTTGAGACTTATTTCCGCCTGTGCTAGAAATGAGAAGTGCTGGAGGAAGGGAGGAGGGTGCAAGGGCTGCGCCAGCATATCCCATCACTGCTTGCTCACAGCAGAAAATCCTTTCACCTGCCAGGAGCTGTCATTAGACAAGGCAACACTGGATTTTTTTGACCCTGAAAATGAACTTTAGGAGGATTTTCCTAGTCAAGTGCTTGCTGCTTTTATTTCCCAGTGTAAAATGTGAGTTTTTCTTACCCTTTTTGCTCTTTTGGGCTGATGTTAAAATTGCATTTTAAAGCATTTACAACTTGGTGGGCTGCTCCTGATAAGAAACTTGTTCCACTTTTCCAAAGAGTGAAGACATCTGGGTTATTGCTATTATTATTTGATTTAATTTTCAGCCAGGGGGAGGGCAGAACCTGAGTTTCCTATCCCAGTTATACTAATAAGCTGTAAAGAGTTTTGGTTTTAAGTTAATGAGCCTTAATTTGACACATGTCTAATGAGAAATGTCAGCATGCAGTTTGCTTTCTGCCCTCGAGGTAGCTTGTACTACATTTGAGATCCAGTTCACTGTGCATTATCGCATGCAATTTCCTTTTCTTATCAAAGATGTGCAAATCTTTTGAAAGTGCAATTTATATTCTTCCATAAATATTAACAGAGTGATATATTTCAGTGTCTTCAGTGGAGTTGAAGTCTAAGATGTGAAAACAGCAAGCAGCTGCATATATCTTTTCTATTTTTCATATTATTGTTCTCATTATTTTTTAAAATATTAATCTAAAAACTTAATTAAGGTGTTAACTCATAGATTAGAGAAGGTTTTAAGAGATGGAGACAATACAAGCCTGCATAATTTTTTTTCCTCTGTTTCATTCCACTAAGATTGTACGTATGGCTGCTTAATGCTTTGCTTTTCCTTCAGAACAAAATTAATAGATAAATAAGGATTTTTTTTTTTTTAATGTACATGATCTATAAAACATCTTCCCCAGCAGAAATGAGGATTTTTCCCTTGATTGGAAAATTGTTTCAGAGACTTTCTTCCTTCTCTAAAGTTACTATGGGAGCTTTGTCTTTTAACTCTTTCTTGTGACTGGGAGTGAGCTGTAGGCTCTCAGTTAAGACCCTTCTGCCCCTTGGAGCACATTTTAGTTGGCATTTTTAGCAGAAATGTTTCATTAGCTAAATGGAATTTTGGTATCATATGCGTAGGATACCCAGCTTTCCCCTAGAAAGACTATGGAGATCAAATCAACGTTTAGGTGGTCCGTAGAGATGCCATTGAATCATCCTTGAAAACTCAGGTTACTTTTTTTCTTTACTTTCAGAGAGAAAATGTGAGTAGTGTCTGTTATGCCAAGAAATACTTATTACGAGCTCTAAATACTTGTTCATGACTGAGCAGAAACAAGTATCAGAATTCAAATATTTGGGTATAATGTGTAGTGTCATCTGTGTGGGGCATAGCTGCTAGCTTTATTTCAGGATATTTCATTAGATATGTCAAATACCTTGTAAGAAAGGCAACGCTGAAAGGACAACCTCTCTTCAGAGGTGGTGAATTGCCAGAAGCACCACAGCATTAATGTTCTCGTTGCAGAGGCAGGCTATTTTAGTTCTCTGATTATCTCTAATATTGTTAGTTTAATGAAATAGCCAGTGGATTTCAGTTTCCCCCTCTGCGGTGCCATTTATCATTATCCTAGATACAACGAGTGAAGGACTGCAATAAAAATATGCATAAACACAGTTTTTCTCTCTGTGGGGAAAAAGTGCTTGAAATACAAGAAATTAGAGCAGAATCAGCTCTGTGTGGTGATGGGAAGGGAAATCTCCTCCTGCTGATTGGCTTCACCCTGTAAATTGAGGAGGAATGAACACCAGAAAACGACAAACGAAATAAGCTGTGGCTCTGAGCGCGTGCGCTCGGGTATCAGCGAGCATTGTCCCCACCTGGCACTCGCACGCAGATTCCGACCTCCTCCTGCAGGTTGTCCACCTGCCACGGGGGTGGGGACAGTACCTCACTTGAAATGACCTCCCAGCAAAGTTTCCCAAGGCCTGTCTCACCAGAGATGGGGCCTGCAAAGACTGTGGCTGAAGCAGCCTGGAGGGGAGCGGGCAGAGCACCCGGGCACTGCTCCACGAGTGCGTACCCCCACTGGTGAAAACACGATGGATGTTCAGTAGCCTTGGCTTTTCTGCGTATCCCCTTTGGCAGCCCCGTGCTCAGGTGCTCTGCCCAGTCCTGACACCGCCTTTGGGAAGCTCCTACTCTTAACTGTTCTGGAGAAGGGACCTGGAATCAAAGGAAGAGAAAAGATTTTTTTTTTTTTCCCCGGCAATTGCTTTTCTTGTAATGTCTCCTGCACCCTCTCAGTTCACAGGACGCTGGTAGCTGTTTCTCCCTGCCTTACTTGCCCCATCAGGATCCTGTATTAGAAAAATCAAGTGGATATATATTCCAGTGGGGCAGGGTGCCTGGGATGGGAGAGGAAGGGGGCACTGCAGTGGGTCTGCCTCCAGTTCAGTGCCTTACACTCACTGTGAGACATGGGCTACTATTATTATCATTATTGCTATCACTGTGGTTGCTGAAATGATTCTGCTCTCCAGGGACATGACTATTCTTGCTGTCTGCAGTAATGTGTGCAGTGATGGGCACTCTGGGTACTGGCCTGTGCCATGTGCAAAACACAGAAGTGATCTTCTTTTCAGGAAGGGCTAAGTTCATGGTTAAATGCATGGGTGGTATTTCATCTTGAATCTTGGCATCCAGAGTCACTCCAAGTAAGTCAGCCAGAGTATAAATTCAGCATTTGAAAGCTGGACTCCTAGCTTTCTTGCCTCTCAGAATTAAAGTGGATGCTGGCATTTTATCTAATCAACAATCGAGAAGTACTTTGGAGCAGGGGAAGAAGATGGCATCAGAAAAGCAGAGAGGCTTAGGCAGCTCGGGAAGGGGGAGGCATAGCAAATGGCAACCTTTTGGGTGACTGCTGTGGCTGCTGAGCACAGCAGCAGGGGCTGCTGGAGACGACTGATGGGCTGGCTGTGCTTCCCTCAACAGGCTCCAGCACCACCTTGATTTATAAGGCAGTGAATGAGACAGTTCTTCTCAGCATCACTACTCCTGTGCCGAGGAACATGTATGAGGCAACATGGAAGAAAGGTGGACAAAGGTTGGTTCAGATGAGAAATAACAGCGCTAGGCACTTTGTGAACAAGGAACAGTGCAGGTGTGTGATGCTCCGAAATGGGACTCTGCAAATCCAGCGCGTGGTGAAAGAGGACACTGGAAACTACACGGTGGTGGTTTATCAGCAGGATGGAAAATTGAAGGCAGAAGAAATTAAAATGCTCTTTGTTCAGGGTGAGATTTTGCTTTTCCCATATCATTCCCAGCACAGCTGAACAAGACTTGGTAATCTCTGTTCTTTCCTACAGCTTTTCCTACTCAGTGCCCTCCTTTCTGATTTGGAGTGGGAGGACTGCCATAGGACACACCTTTTCCTCCTGCCACTGACAGCAGCGTGCCTCTCTTCTCTCTTCTCTTGCTCCTGTTGATGGCCTCAGATCCCTGGCTTCTTTCTGGCTCCCCTGTTTGTCAGCCATCAGGTTTCTACCTGTAAGCTGACCTCTAAGCTGTAGGACAGCATGGTTTTTTCCCCAGTGAGAGGATAGTTTTGTTCTGTCCTTCTTCAGCCAGCGTGCACACCTTTGCCAACGTCTTGAGTTTGTGCACCAGCTGGGATTACAGAAATGATGCCTTATTGAGGCAGCAATGACAGCTGGAATGGTTTTAGCAGGGTTTCTGTGCAATGGGATGCCCTGTGTCAAACCCTGAGCAGCGAGGGTGTCTCACTGCTTTGGGAACTATTTTGTGACCAGATTCAAGAAGTCATCAGGGCCTGATGCTTCTTGCTCATGTTTTAAGCCACTGAACTGTCATTGGGGTGTCCTCGTTTCAGGTCAAGGTTAATGTTCCAATGCAGCTGTGTGCTGCAGCATTTCCTCTGCTGTGAATCAGAGAGGTTGCATTACCTCTCACACGTGGTTTTGGATATCCTGTAGTAGCTGTCGGGTGCTGGAACAATTTGTCAGCCAGGTCGGCCCTTGGTTACTGGGGCTGGACAAACAGTTGTTAAAAAAAAAATAGTCTCAATGATATCCTCACACAACTCCATCACCAGCACCTGGACTCTAATGTTTCCCACTGGGATGTTCCCCTGAATAATAGGTTCCAGTTTTCAGAAGAGGAGTGGGCTTCACAAGGAAAGGGTGGCTGCAGACATCGTGGTGTGAACCTTGACTACATGTGCTATGAGCAACCCTTATTTGCTTTAGAATTTATGGTCTCTATAACTTACACTGCCTGAAACTAGAGGTGGCATGTTTTTGTTTATCTGGTCTTAAAGGTAGAAATAATTTTTTTCCATTTGCTGTCCCTGCCGGTTACCCTTACTCGAAGAAAACCCTGCAGGCTCTTCTGTCTCTTTCAGTGCCACCAGTGATAGAGAAACTTGAACCAAAAGGGAGCTAGTTGTTTGCAGGGCATACGAAGAGACAGAAATTAGTTTTGTCTGTCATAACCTCATTGAGAGCTGAAGTGCCTGTTTTGTGTTTTCCATTCTGGGTTGATGGGCTTCCATGCTGTGCTGTCGTGCCAGCTGAGTGCTGTTGGTAGCACACAGAGCATTGCAAGTAGCTTTTAGTAGTTTTTCCTACTTTGGAGAAAATCTCTCCTGATGGGCACAGGGCAGAGCAGGGACAACTTCATTTGCACCAAAACACAGGGCCAGAGTTGGAGGCAGCTGTGGCTCTGAGTGCCTCCCATCCACTTGGAGACCCAGCTTCTTCCCCTCACCTGACTGGAATCCAGCTCTGCTTTACTGGGCCAACTATGTAGGTTACTGCACTGCATCTTATTTATTATTGCCTTGTTACTTCTGTAGTAGAGGTCTAATTTGCTCTTCATTCTTCTGTGATCTCATTAGCTGGTGATTTGGGGTTAATTCTCTGTTCTGCTTAATAACGGAGGCTTTCTAAAGGAGAAACCATGTCACACGTGCCTGTTCCTTCCCTTCTTTTTCAGAACCTGTCCCTCAGCCAATCCTCAGCGCTGAATGCGGCAACAAAAGTGTATCTGTCAAGTGTGAAGTGAAACAGAAACCTGCGGATGAGGTATTTATAATAGAACTGACTCAACCCGACGGCAAAAAGATCCAAAAGAACACAACAATGTTGGCGTGGCCGGGGCGGAGTTCTGGGACGTTTCGATGTGTTGTGAAGAACCAAGTCAGTGAAAAAATGGCTGAAAAAGCAATTAAGTGCTCAGGTAAGAATTCTCTTTGGTCAGAATGTGCCAGGGTGGAGCACACAGCCTGATGCAGCTGCACACATCCGTAGCGCTGGTCCAGGCGCCAGGAGCACAGAGATCCCGAGTTCCCGGTGCCGTGAGTCTGATTCCAGCACAGTTACTGGGAGCTGCTGCTGCTGTGGTAGCCAGGGTGCAAGTCGTGCTTTCTGCCTGGCATTCTCCAGCCTCGTCACGTCTCCCTGCTCCCCATCCTGCTGCCGCCAGCCCCACTGCTACCCTTAAGGCATCCCTACTCTGATGGCAGGGCGGCCAAGCTGAGGGAGCTGGGATGTGAGGGGGGTTTTGCTCCTCTCCTTCCCCTGTGGGGAAATCTGTTGTGTTTTTCTCCTCTTGTGCCAAACTCAGGGAAATGTCCAAAAGGAACGTCTCCTCAAAGGAAGGCAGGTTATAGCCTTCCCTCCCCCCAACCAGGTTCGGGAAAAAAAAAATATTTTCCTCGGAGGAAAGTGAAGGAAAAAACCCCTATTTATTTAACAAACACACAGGAAAAGAATAATAATAGTGCTAAATAATAAAAACTCTCGCCGTGGAGAGAAAACCTGAAAGATTTTAGAGTCCTTCTGTGGATGTGGCCTCTCTCCTCCTCCTCGGAGCTGGGTCGGCGTGGGGGCCCCCCCCTCCAGGCCGGTGGAAGGTCCCCCGGTGGGGTTCTGATGTTCTGGTGGTCTGAACAAGTCCTGAAGAGAGGAAAAAAGAAACCAAAGTCCCAGAAAAACCACTCTCTGTCTCTCTCTCAGAAGAAACAGAGCCGAAAAACTGAAAGAAGCAGAAAAGGGTGCTTCCTTCCCTCCTCAGCAGCAGCAGCAGCTAATCCCCATGTCCTTGAAGCACAAACTGTTTTGAAAAGGCCGCTCAGTTTTTCTCTCTCTCTCTCTCGCACCCAGTTTTAAAGGCACAGAAAGGCTCAGGATCATATCTGGGCGTAGAGCGGTGATGGGGATACAACAGCATAAAGTCACCCCCAGACACCTCTCCACAATCACATCTATGAATGTGGTGGTTGCCTGCTACTCATGGATGTGGGTGGGTGCTCTCGCAAGGGGAAAAAATGAGCTGCTGGGACTCTCCAGCTTGGCCTAGAAATCAGGAGAGAAGTTATGGAGAATTTTGCTTCAGGGTGACATGGGTCAGAGAAGCATGGCTCAAATGCACCATGGTTTTCCTATTCAGCGGGAGCCTCATCTTTCTAAACCACAGATGCAGCAAAAGGACTGAATTAAAATTGCATTTTAAACGGGCAGAGTCGTGCTGAAAATGATTCAGTAGGCATGTGTCATCCCCCCTGCCCTCCCACGTAAAAGTTTTGGAAGTTAAGGCACAAACAAAGGACAGATCATACTGGTATGACACTGGGCATGGTGTTCAGTTCAAAGTTCAGAATTCCAGTGCTGTACTGGGGAAAAGTCCTTGAATTTGATGGGCTCGGGTTCATCCCACCCAACCATGAGTGCTCTGCTTGAAGCATTCTCTTGCTCTAGATTCCTGCTGGAGCTGGTGGAGAGTTGGGGGTCTCACAAGAGCTGGCTCAGTATTTCCAGTTTTTACCTATTTCTGTCGTAGTGAATTTAGGGAAAGTGCAAGTCTGAAGGACAGCCAGTGGTGAGAGAAGGGAGGGAGCAGGCCTTAAGGCATAATGGCTTTACTGAAGTGATCCCAGGTCTGCTGAGGCTGACTGAAGGGCAAAGAGCTGAGGGACAGGATGGCCTCTGCTCTCCTGTGCAGCTGTTGCCTCCTGAATAATCCTCCTGATTTCAAAAACAGCCAAGCAATGTGGCTTTTTTTTTTTTGGCTGCTGCCTGACCAGATGGACTGCCCAGTCCCATTGGTGCTAGCCCAGGGAAGGGGCGAGCAGGACATGGCATGGACTTTGGGCCAGGTATGAAAGCATGCTGCTGGATTAGGTCTGTTTAAGACAGGGCAAACTACCCCAAACACCTCGTCTGGATGAGGGAATGCCGGCAGAAGCTGCCCATGCCGGGACACAAGCCAGGCAAGCACAGGTCTGCCTGCACTGCTGCTGTAGACAGACATTGGCCGTTGTCTAAATAACTTTGATTTCACTTTTTCTCACCCTTGAGAAAGGGTGAGTTGGGTGGGAGAGTTTGTTTTCCCTCACATCATTAACAGAGAAATACCAGTGATCTTTAAGGTACAAATATAGCATTTCTCAGACAACAAAAACACCCTAAAACTCTGGAGCACTCCTCTTCCTACCCAAACTAAATACCTCTAAAAATTTTCTGTGTAGTGGCAGGGCTCTGCCAGCTCCATAGTAGATTAAAAATCCCTCATCTTGCAGTCAAACCTCCTTCTAACCTTGCTACCCTCTGTGACCCCTTGGTCCTGCATTTGAGGCCCATCATCTTGAATTTTGACCTTTACAGGCAAGGCACGTTTCAGATGGGCCTCAACTCAGCTAACTTTTCATGGAAGTGTAATTATATGTGAATCTGCCTGGGCTCCTCTTGCACTCATCTGGGAGAAACAGGCACAGAAAAAGCAGAATACGCCTCGGTGTAACACTGGCAACTAAAACAGGTGGTCATTTAAATACAGTGATCTGGAACACATGAACGCACTGGTTTCAATTTTCTGCAGAACTTGAATCCATCAGGGAGCAATCAAAATTCTCAATAATGAGAGGCAGAAACTTTTTGCTGTGTACAGGGAAAAGGCAAAGGGTGAGGTGTCTACTGGTCTGTCTTTACAATCAATGGAAAAAAATACAGAATTCTAAGCAAGTGTTGTGCAAGTTATTTCTTTCCATCTAACATACTCTTTCATCCCCTTAACTAGGCAAGCTGGACTTTTATGTCATCTTAAGCATAGCAGGAGGTGCAGTCTTCTTTGTCATCTTTGTGATTTGCCTTATTTATTGTATCAGAAGGAAGAGAGCAAAAAGACATGAAGATTATGGTAAGTGTTTAAGGGGCTTTGTTTTGCTATCTATCCACCTAAGATGTTAGAGCTTCCCACTGACAGCAACCACTGACAGGAGCATGCTCTCTGCCCTGGCAGGAGCAATAACCTGGTTTTGGCATATGCTGAGTCTGTGCAGATGAGCTGATATTGCCAACCTCACTTTCTGACACACGTTTTGAGCAAAGGACTTCTTGTTCTCAAGGCCTTTGGTTTGTTTGTGGGGGAAGAATTGCTCCTCTAAAGCTTGGCCAAGGCCACCAGCCATGAGCATCTGTTGGGCTAAAATACGCTTAGATATCCTATCAGCAGATTCATTTTCATTAAATTGGTAGAAAATCGGGATCCTTGACATCATTGGTATCATTTGGAAAGAGTGAAGATGGTGAGCAGGGGTAGGAATAGCTCAGCTTTTCTACGTGTTTCCTCAAGCATCTCATGGAACTTGTCCTCTTCACAAAACAACATCCTCTGAGGGCTGGTGACACTGGAGGCCCAACTTGGGGCACATTTGAAGAGGTTTTCAGCGTGCAGAGGTTTCATCTGTTGTCCAAAATTCACACTTCTTTAGGACTGCTGGAAACACTCTGCCAGAGCATTCTCTGAGAGCAGGCTCTGAGACTTGGCAGAGAGGTTGCCTGGAATTACACACGGCCTGGGCACTGCTGCTGGTTTGGGTGGACAGAGGACACTGAGATGCTGCTCAAGAAAAGCCATCTGGCCTACCTGGAAGGGGAGGCTAAAGCAGGGGAGAGGCTGCCCTGGCAGAGGTTGTTTAAGGGTTTGTTTCTGAGTCCTGCCCTCACACACCTCGTGAGCGCAATGCTGGTGTGAGCACAGCCAGCTGAATATTATTTTACATTACGGCTGTTCTCTTTCGAGTGGTACAGATCGCTGCCTCAGCTGTGCAGTGACACCATATCCTCAGTTCTTGGGCCTGGGTTCAGCAGGAATTAAGAAAATGATTCTGAAAAAAAAAAAGAAAACTAATATTTTAGTGGTTATTTTATGGTGACTAGCCTCTCTGAAGCAGTTTGCTGAGTATTTATGGCCAACTCAGTGTCCCAAGAAGTAAATCCCTCAATCCCTAAGTTGAGAGGTATTTCAGAAATGATGAGTCAGTGATCAGAAGTCAGGTGGCATGAATTTACTACTTCTCTGTGCGTGAAAATGAATGCTGGCAAAAGGGATCTCCGGCTTCCAGGTACCTGGAAATCCCAGCACAAATAATGGCAGGACAGAGTGCTTTGATGTTGCTTCCTGGGGTTAGATCTCACTTTCGCTTCAGCAGCCTCCAAAAGAGGACAGAGCAGCTCAGGATGGGGGTGTCCATCGATGTCTACTGGGGCTTCCCCGACAAAGCTGGTTCCCCCAACAGACAGGGCAGAGCTGCCCCAAATGCTCCAGGTACCTTGATCTCAGCCAGGCAGCCAAAAGCTTTCATGTTGGCCTGGGATGTGTAGGCAGAGGTGATTTTTGTTGCTCACTGGGACAGCAGGAACACCTGAGAGCGGCGGGTTAAAGACCAATATTTGGCTTTTTCTTGCTTGGGCCAAGGACATTTCTCTGGCCTTTTGACTTGTTCTTGGGAGGTGTCTGACTGCGGGGGTCCTTCTGTTGTTGCAGAGGAGCGAGTGATGCAGCCTCTGCCCACGGAGCATGAGAAGGGGATGCGGGAGCTGCCTCAGGTTCCGTCCGCCCCCACCCCGAAGCAGCTGCGAGTGCAGCAGCGGCCGCTGCCGCAGCCCCAGGAGCGGCAGCAAGCGCTGCCCCCGCGGCCCCAGCCACGGGCCCGCACGCAGCCACGGACTCCAAACCTCCCGAGAGAAAGGCCTTGAGCAGACTCCCTGGCGGGAGGGATGTTTGGTCTCTCTGCTCCGCCGTTCACTGGGAAAAAAGAAAGTTTCCGGCAGCCAGCAGCCCCTCCTGCCCAGCCCTGCGTAACGCTCAGCTATGACACGGCGGCTTTCGTTGCAGAAAATTAGAGAGAGCATCAAATGGAGACGAAGAGACCCGGTGGAGGAGATTCAAGGTGATGGGCATTCATCCCTGTGGCCATTTTTCTTTGAGTGTCTTCATGTTAGGATATGGATATGGAGCACTGACCCTTGAAACCTGTGTCTTTCTGTGGCTCACTTGTTCTCACCGCACCTTGTTGTCTTCGTGCTTTTTGGATGGTTTACACCAAGAGGAAGCTAAGGCTCCACTGAGACAACATGGACCTGTGGATCTTACAGGGTTTTATCTCCTGCTACACGTTAGGACAGCTCTCTGGCTTCAGCACCAAATACATGGCCTCCTGGACCAAAAAGTAGTTGTATGTAATTAAATATTTGTCTGAAGTTGAAAGGATTTGTGTCGTATAATGCAGAGAAGAAAATATTGAAAGGACGTGTGAGAGCCTTGAAGCACCTGTGTGGGAAAAACACAAATGGGAAAGGAATAAACAAACTTTTCCCTTTCTCCACTGTGTTTAGAAAAGAAACTGTGGGATTGAATTGCAGCAAGGGAGAGTTAGGTCAGGTTTTTTTTTTTTTTTTAAATGAAACGCGGATTTCTGGGAGAGGTTCTTCAGCACTGGGGTTTCAAAGGGTGGATGAGACAACATTCTGTGAAGCCTCTTTATCCTGCCAAGGGCTAGGGGAATGTGATACATGGCTTCTCCAAGGACTGTTTCAGCTCAGTTTTCTATGACTTTTAGGCAAATAAAACAAACCTTTATTCTCGGCATAAGTCTGTTTGGCTATCCAGTCAATTTTTTTTTTGGCATAGAAGAGGCCTGGTATCCTCTGGCTTGTGAAACAAGCATTATAAACTGCAAACCAGTAGGGTTACTGGTGGCACCGTCTGAATTTTGATGGCTTTTCATCTCAGGGCCTCCTTCTGAGGGTGGGGGACGGCGTCTCTTGATTTTGCTGGTAACACCTCAGGTATAACCAGGGGATGGTAGGGAGCTGCTGAGAGATCTGCATCCCCAAGGGAGAAGTTGGACTGCAATACGTGCACCTGCAGCACCTTTCCATGTGCTGGACACTGCTTGCTCCTCTGGGCCTTGGGGATGTCTATAACTGCCTCCACAGGACAGCTGAGGAGCTGAGAGCACAGGCCTGCTTTAGAGCAGTGTCTGGATGGGTACAATGGCCCATCTGGGATAAAAGGCAGAGCAGGTGAAGGAGGGGAAATCTGCAGGAGCCACGGAGCACGAGACATCCAGCCAGCTTGCTGATGTGTCAGGCAGAAGAACACCTAATACCTCTCTGAGGCTGGCCTATCCCACATGGGCCATGGGAGATAAAACAGCCGTGCTTTGTTTCTCCTAGAAATCTGACTATTTTTATCTTCTGCTGTAAGGGAAAGGAGGCAACTTGTCAGGAAGGGGAAGTCTCTGCCTCATCCAGAGCTCAGTCACTTCACTTGAACTCCGACAGCGGCAACAGCCCTGGGAGTGCCACTTGCTCTCGCCTTAGCTTTCTGCAGCTGATTTTTTGGGCTTTCGCTATTTAAAGTTGCATTTGGTAAATGTTTCATGGTTTATTTTGTAACATACCATATGCTATATCCCTGTACTGAATGAATAAAGAGAAGATAGGGTGCAGAGGATCTTAGTTCACAGCTGTGCTGGTACTTCAGTATCTCACTTTGGTACAGAGGAGGCAACAAAAACACTTTGGTCCCTGAGCCACAGAAGCAGGGATGCAGGAGGTGTCTCACCATCCCTGGGAGGTGCAGGAGTGCCAGGAGCTGGCGGGCTCAGGCTGGTGTGGGTGAGCACAGCTGCTGTGCCTGCCCGTGATGGCAGCATGCTCTGCCTGTCCTGCACCACCAGCACTTTACTGGGGCTGCTCTGTGGTTACAGGTGTGGGGGTCCTTCCTGGGAGAGAGGGAGAGAAGATTCATCCCCATTGGGTGGATTTACACCGAAACACAGTCCTTTTCAGGCAGGCAATAAAATACTACTAGCACAGAGTATGCCTGTGCAATGGAAAGCTCACCAGGGCAATACTTATTTTTGATTTACTCCTTTTTTTTTTTAATCTCATGTTTGTTCCTGATGTGCTGCAATGGACGATACTTGTACAATGAGACATCACAAAACCAATGGTGACTATCAACGCTCCATGACACACTCAGAAAAAATGCTGACTTATCAAAAAGGCACCAAGTAGAACTTCATTTTTCTGAACACGTGTCATGGAGCATTCAAATCTCAGGCTTTTATGCTGTAGTGGATGTTTCAGTTCTGGAAAATGAGCTGACACTGGGACCTAAGACATAACAGGATGTGCTTGGCTCTGGTGATTCTGGCCGTAACCTTTCTTGGTTCTTCTTTTGCAGACGCGTCTACCGAGTCATGAGATGAAGTGTTTTTTCCTATTCTTCTTAAGGGGGATGAGATGAGGTGATCGATGTGCTGGGCTTGTCCTTGTCTGTCTGCTGCCTCGTCCCCCCTGCTTGGACAGTGGCAATTTGTGGTTCCTGGGTGTTAATGGGGATCAGTTTTGCTTGGTGGCGTGCTCCAGAGCCAGCGCTGAAGGAACGGGAGGGAGGTGCAGCCCCGTGACCAAAGCAGGTCTGTGGCTGTGCTGTGGCCCTGTAGCACTCACCATGTGGGCAGACTGAGCAGGCACCCAAAAGAGCAATGGCTGGTTCTGCAGAAGATACAAATCTTCTCTCGCAGCATTAATCCATGTGAAAACAGCAGCACTTGCTGCCCAAACTTGGCCTTTCTAGTAAAGTAGCCCGAATTTGCCTGTATCTCTGTTGGCTATTAGCCTGCCCAGAGGCTTCTGGCACAGGCAGTGCTGGAGCCAGCTACATAATTTAATTTCTACACCAAAACTTAAGCCTGTAAAAAGTAAGTAGGAAACCACAGCTAGTACAAGTGTCTTTCTTGGGATGTTTGCCAAAATGAAGCTATGGGGAAAAGACACTGCTTTTGTCCTTATTCTGCAACAGATATTCAGGTGCTGATGTGGAGATAAACCCCAGGAGGGTCTGTGTTGTCCATCAGCTCCCTCCCCATTCTGACAGACAGGTATCATCTCAGTTGTCCTGAAGCCTTGTAAAAGGCTTTGAAGTGCTGGGTTTGTGTTTCAAACTGCAGCCTCCACTGGCAGAGCTCAGCGAGCTGGGCAAGGTGCTCCACCAACATTCCTTGCAGGTGCCAGCCATGCAGTGAGCAGCCTGGCATGGCTGTCACCTCCTGATCCCCAAACTGGCTGATGGTCACCCTGAGGGACAGAGGGTCTTGTTCATGTGCTGAAGCTGATAATTTTAGAGGTCTGACCTCAAGCTTTTGGATAAGATCAATTTGTAGTAGCTGTCATGCTTATGAAATACCCCTGCTGGGTAGTCCTATCTCATGCTGTGGGAAGAAAGATAAGAGTTCATTGAAGGAGAGCGCAGTAAGAGGCCCTGTGCCAATGAAGTGGCCTTCTGGTCTCCTCTGCCAGCCTCATCTCAGAGGAGGAGTGCCAAACCCAACTTTCTCCTCACTCTCTCCCCCGGCAAAGTGATCCTTCTGTCCCTGCTGGGATATGGGAGTTTACCACAGGACCTTTTCCCATCCTTCCAGCCTGGCTGCTGCCTTGAGCCATGGATCAGCAGAAGCGTGGGAGCCCTTCCCTCCCTCAGAGGTGCAGCTTCAGCCTTTACTCTTTCAGAGAGGTGCCACAGCAGCTGCTTGAGGGCCTCTGGTGCTCACCCCAAACTGAAATTCCCCTCTGCTCTGCTCCCCCTCTTCCTTTGTGAGGGGGAGCTGCTTTCTCCCCAAGAACAGCAGGGACACAGGTGAAGGAGTTTTCCCAAAGCATGACATGGCTGCTGCTCCCCTGGACCTTCTGGTGGAGCCAGGAAGGTGTGAAAGGGAGCTGTGGGCAGAAAAGAGCGGGCACATGAGGAGCTACCTCACGTTGTGATCAGTAAAGCATCTTCCAGCTACTGTCCAGGGCTTCCAGACTGGGATTTAGGGGCAGAGGAGGAGGGCAGGGATCGGCTGAGCTGGCCCAGCAAATAAGCCAGGCTGTGTGTGTGGCACACAGCACAACAGGGGAGGTGAAGAGGATGGGCGGGCACAGAAATGGCTGCTTGAGAAGATGGGCTGGAGGACCAGGAAGCAGGATTTGAGTCACGTAACTTTGTCACACTCCCAGTCCTGGGATGTGGCTTCTCTTTCTGTGCAGAGCACCCACCTGAAGTGTGATTTACCCTTTGGGCAGGGGCATGAGCTGCCTGCCGTGCTGGGCCTCCTGCTTCCCCCTCCTTTTTCCATCTGAGGACCAGCTGCCTTGTTCTCACCTCCTGTGACACCTCCCACCATAACTGTCTATTCTAGCTTTCCTTTCCTACAAAATGCCCACTCTGGATGGTTTATTCTTCCTCTTTGAATGACATCTCAGGACTCCACCTATGCACATGTCAGCCTAAGGGAGGAGAGGGTACTTCCAAGGTGTCCTCGTGGCTTCAGTGCATGGCTCGTCATGATCATGCCTACCCTGAGAAGCCCCTTTCTGGCTTGCTTTGCTGTTGGTTCCCTTTGCCAGTTCTGTCTGGAAAGATTTCTGGCTCTGGAAGGAACCTCTTCGCTGCCTTCTGCCATAGAAAGTGCACAGCCTGCGCCTACTCCCCTTTTTGAGCCTCACTGGGCACGTGGTGAACCCCGGGCGCAGAGCTCAGTGCTGTCAGGCCCTGCCAAGGCGATGTTTGATCCTTCCCACCTGCCTGTCATGAGCATTGACCTCATTGAGGTGCCAGCGCCTCGCCTGCCTTTGGTTTGGGTGCTATTGTTCGACAGTTTCTGCCTCGGGTGCATCTTGAGATAACAGGAAGAGATAACGCCACAACAGAGATGCTCATTGGTTGCGTTTCCCACACGCTTTCTCTGCCTACATAAAACCAGCAGGCAAGTGTTTCTGGCTGCTGCCTGGCCTCCCACACAAATGCTTTCATTTCCAGCCCTTTCGTGTGGCATGGGGCGGGCGAGCGAGCACGGTGCAGAGGCAGAGGGGTGCGAGGAGAGATGTGCTCGGCGCGGTCACTGCTGGCCACTGAGGGGAGCAGCTCCGAAAGAACACTGCCTGCAGACGACCCCGAACTGCGTTTCTGTGTTTGCCGCTCCCTGGCTCACCACCGGGGAAGCGGGGACGGGCGGCAAGGCTGGTGCGTTTGGACAACCAGCCCTCGGAGAGCCGCAGGATGAAATGCCTGGGACCGCTGCTCTTAGCAGCCGGACTTAGGCAAACCCCTCTTCCTCTGTTAAAGCCAAAGCGAGCTTTCCCGTGCGTAAGGGCAATGAAATAAAGGCTTGCTTGTTTGCCAGCAAGCTCCTATGGAAGGGTGCCCTGGTCTCCAGCTTTTCTTTCATAAAACATGCATGCACATCACGTGCTTCCATGGTGGGCTCTTCGCAAAGCCTGCGTCAGTCCCTTCCCCGTTTGGCTGGGTGCCCCAGAGCCCCCTGTGCTCGCTGGCAGGTCTTCTGCCGGGCAGTTCCTAGAAAGGAGCTCTGTGCCAGGGCACTGGGGGCTTGCCCTGCTCTGCCTCTGCTCTGCCCTTACTCCTGACTCATCTCACAGTGACGCTGTGTCCTGTCTGTGCCTTGTGACTTGCCCTGCCCTGAGCAATAGGCACGTGGCAAACCAGGGAGAGCAAGGGCAGTCTGCAGGCTTGGGATGCTCCTGTGATGCTCCTATTTGTAGTCCTGCTGGGAATGGGATTTCTCCTCTTGTATGAGAAGGGAGTACTTGCAGCTATCAGTTGATCCTGGCACTGCTGCTTTCTTCCATCTCTGCTTTCCTGGAGGTTTTACAGCTGTTAAAGGCACCACCTGAGGGAGCTGTGTCTCCGGGAATGGCTGTGCTGAGGGAGCTGCGTCTCCAAGAATGGCTGTACAACACCAGGCTGTACAAACAACAAGGGTGACTGCAAGGCCTATGTGCTGCAGACACACTGGTCACTAGTGCAGACACACTGGCACTAGTTCTAGTTGCCTTCAGTGATTTCAGTAGCCAGGGCCACTGTAGTAAATGGCAGAATGAGGATGTGGTTCCTATTGCTGGTAGGAAGTGCCGGTATCTCAAACCCAAAACTCACCCAGCAAAACCTCCAACGCTCTTGTGCTGAGCTTACAGTTTCTACAGACTCTGTTTTTCTTTTAGCCATTTATAAATGACAAAGCTTAAGACGAGACAAACTTAGCCTAAAGCTAGCCACTGCAAAAGAGGAACCAAGTAACACGGAAATTTTAAAAAAGCACTGTCAGGAAGGAAACCTGTCTGCACAGCAAGCGACTTGTAGGAGCCTTTAGGCCCTGTAGTGGAAACTAAATACAAAGTGTTGAAGGAGTCGATCGGAATCCAAAGTTTTCCAAAGGAAGGTGTGTTTAATAAGGAAGAAGGGGTGAAAATAAATGGTGTCCCCACCCTCTTGCTTTCAGACATCTTGTCTTGCCTAGAAATACAGGCCACAGGTGGGCTGCCTTGTCTGATGCTGCTGAGAACAACAAATACATCCTTGACTGTTGCTGCCAAACTACACTCTCTTATCAGGTTCATTCCTGTCCTTCTGACCCCTCTTCCTTGGCACAGGTACAGTTTGGCTGGGGTATGTTCTAGGCAGAAGAGGCTGGACATGTACGTCTCTGAAAATCAAATGTTACCTGCAGTAGGCCTCTCTGTTGATGTTGGGAACATCACATCAGGATTTCCCTTAAAACTGGAAAACCTCCAAACAGCATCTCCGAAGAACCACAGCTGCCAGGGTTAGAGGGGATGTCAACAACATGAGGAGAGGCATTTCAAGATGGCAACTGCAGAAGAAGAAGCTGTGAATCTCCTTTGTCTCAAAGCATCTGTGCTAGGGAAGAGCATCTGTGACAGAGCACCTTAGGCAAATGCAGGCGTGATGTCTTATCTAGAGATGAAAAAGTGCACCACGACTGGCGGGCACCGAAGCAGCTGTCTCAGCTGACTCAACACATGTACACACATGTTAAACAGCAGGAACTGCTGGTCCTCTCCCTCTCCTGCAGTTTTGAAGGACACGTGCTTCTGAAGGCCTCATAAGGAGTAGTACAGAAGAAAGGTTTACAGGCCTGGACTGACCAGGAAGAAAGCAAAAGCTCTGCTTCTCCAAGGTGTAAAAGGAGAAGGTGCTGCATCCTTTTGGAAAAAAAAACTGCTGCAGGAAGCTGGGATGAAAGAAAAGGTGCAGGTGATACTTCTCTGTGGGACAGGCGAGGCTTAGCCCAGCTCTGCAGACTGCGCTGCAGGCGCTGAACCTGCGTGGGCTGAGTCTTGGATGGGCACGGCTGCCTGGGCTGGGACACTTGGCCCGTCTCCCACGTGGCACCCAGCTGCCCTGCTCCTTCTCCCAGCTCCCAGTGTCACGTGGCTGCGTGAAGAGCAAGCGGATGGTGTCGTGGGGCAGTCGTGTCTTGGAAGCAGAAACTTGTCTGCAGATGGTGTGGTGGCACCCAGCCAGGAACCCAGGCCGTGGATCTCTGCCATGGGTCTCTTGGCAGCTTTGGCAGGCTGAACTAAAGTGGCTACCTGCCGCCACTTTAGGGCCAGCCTTTTGGTCAGGTACAGCCCAGAGTGGGCCAGGATGGATGCCCTTACCTAGAATGTTCCACTGAAGACATCCCCTGGGGGAAATTGTGTGCACAAAGCATGGGAATTCTGTGCTCTGCCTGTTTAACACCCAGAGCTGTGTGCTCTGGGCTACGGTCTCTACCTTGGGTGGTGAACAGCATGGCTGGAGGAGGGGACACAAGGCTGGACTCATGCTCAAGGGCCAGCTGGACCATTGCTGCTCAGGGAGCTGCTTAGACTCACTGGAGGAGAAGGGGAATTTGTGGGCTGGCCATACAGTGAAGACAACAGTTTAGGGATGCAGCACTTGTTAGCCAGTGCACACCTTTAGGCAGGGAGGGCAGTTTACAGCACAGAACTATCTAGCAGCTCCAGGGCAACGCCCTGTCTGCAGGATTTGGTCCAAAAGCTTCATTCAGCTGGGCTCTCAGCTGTCTCCAGGGTCAAAAAGGGGAGGCTGCAGGTGCCCTGCCTGCAGCAGCCTGCTTGGTGCTGGTGTGAGCGTGGGGTCACAAGAACATGTTGGTGCTGTCATCTAGTGGGACCACATGAGCACAGCTCAGCCACGGCTCTGTGCCCTTCCTCCCGTGCCTTTTACTCCTCCCTTGCACTAATTTACATCCTGACTATTAGGCCTGTATTTTGCATCCATAAAGCTTTTCCTTAAAATAGGCAGTGTGAAAGCTGTTATTGTTACAGGCTTCATACACAATTTATGTCAGGCTTGTTTATCACAGGCCAGGCTTAAAGGGAGCTCATCCAGACTCCTGAACCCTGACGGCCCTCACATACTTTCCCCCAGTAGAGTGTATTTTGTGCCTGTAGAAGAGATCAGCCCAATGCAAAATGAGAATAATGGTTAACTGGCCATCTAATTTAGATCTCATTTTGCACCCAAGGAGATACAAGACTAGAGACTTTTCTTAAGCTCTTGGCTTCTGTTATTTGTATTTGAGACCCAAATCACTATTGTCTGCTTGTGATCTTCACTACAATCAGTTTCATGTTTTGGTTCCTCTTGCAGCTGCTCAGACGTTTCTAACCACTTCCACAACACATGGCAAATCTCCCTGTCTGCTGCCTCGAAATTTCCCAGAGGGTGTGTTGAGAAAACTTGTTTTCCGGAAGACAAAAACCAATGTCAGAGACTCAGCGTTTGGGATGTGTTCAAGGCTGAGTGGCGGCGGAAGGGCAGAGGTGGGATTGAGGCCATGCAGCTCATCTTAGGTCTTTCCTGGCCTCTAATGGCTTTGTCCTGTGTGTGCCTCCTCGTTCCTCACAAAGCAGAAGGAATCCTGGAACATCTGACACTGCTAATTCTGGTGGAGGAACTGGAACGGCGACCACAGCTGGGCAAGGGGCAACAAGGAACTGAAAGCACTCTCCCCAAATGAGCAGCACTGTCATGTTTTTGTTTTCAAAGATGCAGGGGTTTTTCAACCTTATTTTAAATAGAACTGTAGAACAACCCACATGCTATTCTCTACCTTTCCTTCTTACCCTCCTTTTTCAGGAAGCACATTAATCTACAGGTTACATTGTGTAAATACAGTAATGGTTTAGTTTCTACAGAATTCTTAACTTTACTTCTCTTATTTTGTTCTGCTGTGTAAATCACTCCTTGCCCCTTGGTTAACTATTTCAAGTCGTGGTGTCAGCTGTGGAGGCTGCAGAAACTCAGCAGTGCAAGCTGATGGTGAGTAGAGGAAGGTCTTGATGGAATTCTGTTTCCACACCATGGGGATGGTGTGGAGGTCATGCAAAAGAAAAAAAAAATAAAAAGCCACAAATCTTTGGAATCATAGAATCATTTAGCTTGGGAAAGACCTCTAAGGCCATTGAGTCCAACCATTGATCCAGCACTGCCAAATCCACCACTAAATCATGTCCGTAAGTGCCACATGTAGACATCTTTTAAATACCTCCAGGGATGGTGACTCCACCACATCTCTGGGCAGCCTGTCCCAGTGCCTGACCACCCTTTTGGTGAAGAAATTGTTCGTAATATCCAATCTAAACCTCCCCTGGCACAACTGGGGAGGTGAGTCTGACTCCCAGCTGGCTACAGCCTCCTTTCAGGCACTTGTAGAGAGTGAGAAGGTTCCCCCTGAGCCTCCTCTTCTCCAGGGTGCACTGCCCCAGCTCCCTCAGCCACTCCTCATCAGACTTTTGCTCCAGACCCTTCCCCAACTCCATTGCCTCTCTCTGGACTCGCTCCAGCACCTCAGTGCCTTTCCCTGCCGTGAGGGGCCCAAAGCTGAACACAGGATTGGAGCTGTGGCCTCACCAGTGCCGCGCATTTGCTCACAGAAGACAGTTTTTGGTGAAAGCTGCCCAAATGAGGCTGTGCCGTACCGGAGGGCAGCCGGGACCCGGGCAGGCACATCGTGCCGGAGCCCTGCGGGCACCACCAGCCCTCCCTGCCCGCTGCCCACCACCCCAGTTCAGCCCCCCAACCTCCGAGAGGTGCCTGGGGCTGCCCCGGAGCCCCGCGGAGAAACCCCCGCAAGGCCAGGAGAGGGCAGCTGGAAACAACTGTTCTGTGCACGGCTCTGCTGCCGTGCTCTCCCCTTTCCCTTTCCTTTTTATTTTCGCCTCCCCCTCGGCCCCACCTTCCCTTGCACAAACCCTGTGAGCCGTTTTCATCTTCCTGGGAACCCGCAGCTTTGCGCCAAGGAAGGAAGCGCACAAAGCGCCGCTCGGTGTGCGGGCAGCAGCCGGCTGCGCCTCTCCCGCCTGCATCCCCTCTCTGCATCCCGTCTCTGCATCCCCTCTCCTCCTGCCCCAAATCCTCTGCCCGACTCCACGCACATGCCCAAGCGTGCCCCCATATAAAACACAGGGGCACATGCAAGTGTATTGTCACCAATAGCAGCAATTCGGGGGCCAAAACCGGATCCTTTTTTTTTTCCCCCCCGAAAAGCTCTCCCCCAAAACATGCAGATTTCAGTAAAAGAGCACCTGCGTTCAAACCACGGTGGCGTTTCGAGGAAGGAGAAAAATGCCCCACCTCACTGAGCAAGAACATCAGGCTGGAAGCGGTGCCGGGCTTGGATGTCTTTTTGAGCCGTCACTACACCCTGGCTTTTGGAATACTGTTGGAACAGGCTGCCCAGGGAAGGGGTTGAATCATCATCCCTGGAGGTGTTTAAAAGATCAGTATATGTGGAGCTTAGGGACCTGATTTAGTGGTGGGCTTGGCAGTGCTGAGCTGGTGGTCGGACTCGGTGATCTCAGAGGTCTTTTCCAACCTAGATGATTCTGTGACTCTTACTCTTTGTGTTAATACTGGTTGAATGGTGCTCCCTGAAAATCCGGGTTTTCTGAAGGATGAAAACACGGAGCCATCAGACTTCAAATCAGAGGTGTCAGGCTGGAGAAATGTTCAGAGCCCCGCTGCACCGAGGGGTGGCTGGGTGCAACACCAATTTCAGCCAGACTATAAAGCTCCTGGCCATTTGTTTGGAGTGAATTTTGACACATGCAGTCACATTGCAGCATCCCCGCCTTGCTTTCCTTCCGGGACCGTGAGCATCCCATGATCTTTCTCTCTCTCACGTGTGCAGGGATGGACTCTTTTCATCCCCAGTCCCCAAACGTGCACTGTTTCCTCCTCACTTCTCATGGGTGCTTGCAGATTCAGGCATGAAATCTCTACCAACAAATGGCTTTTACATGCTCTGATGCGTGGCTTTGCTGTATACACTCACGCCCTAATTGCATCACTTCCCTGCAGCTCCCTTCCTCAGGTGAGCACCCCCTCTCTTAGTCAATGCATGACACAATAAACATTTCATGCTCCATAGCTGTGCCCAGATAGTGCACATATAACTCACATTACGCGTACATCTTCACTTATTAAGCACAAAGGCACCGCGTGCTCTGTACTGAATTCCTGCTACAGACTGTGTGTATACAGGCACCTTTTCCATACAACTTCAAGTTGAAAAAAAAAATATTCATTTTCTTTGCACAGGCACGCGCACACACACACACACTCTCCTCTTTCTCTCTCTGGAAAAGACAAGCCTTTGTTGTTAGGCTGTCTGTGCTCCTCTGGTCTTTCTTTCCCCCCTTGTTTCTGACTCTGTTTTCCTTAATGCCTGTCTCTCCTGCTTGTTCAGGCTGTCAGCTGAAGCTGCAAGGTGCTGCAGATGTGCCGCTCGAAATCACGTTTGTCCAAGGCATTTTCCTGGGGCGACGTGTGGCTTGTTCAAATGGGCTCTGTGTGCGCTCCCTCAGTGAATCCCCCTGCCCTGTTTTAAGGGTACAAATGCAGCATTTTGACAAAACACTTTCCTCTGGTGGGATGCTCTGTGCCATGCTCCTGTGGGAGTCCCCCTCGGGGAGGTGCAATATCCATCTGTGTTGCAAGAGCTAAAACCTGACAGGTGCTTTTGCAGACCCTTGCTCTTGCCAGGATGGACTGGATGGCCGTACCCAGCCTGCCTAAGCACACCTGTGTCCTGGGTGAGGCGTTGGATGGGTGCGGGGTGTTGCTCATATGCAGGAGCTTGAGGGAGAAGCAGAAAGCTGGGGTGCAACAAGTGGCAGCGACCTAGGCGAGTGATGTGGGTGCTTGAGTGGCCAGGAGGGGTTTCAGGGTGGCATCACCAGAGGCTTGTGGATTTTGGGAGGGCACAGCTTGTGGTAGGGGGTCCAAGTTGATGGAATGGGAGCAGGCAGCCAGGCTGTGCTGCGCTGCAGCACCAGGGAAGGGGAGGTCTTGGGGTATCCCCTCACTCCCATGCTGAGCGCTCAGCACTGCCCACCAGCCATTCCTGGGCAGGTTTCTTGCACCTCGATGCTGCCTGGTCTGCCCAGGGCTCTCAAGGAGCCTTTCCGGGGCTTTTGCAAGTGATGGAGTGCTCCTGCCCAGAGCTGCCAGTCTCTGCAGAGGGGCAGGGCCTGAGCCCCGGGCAAAGGGCATCAGCTCCAGCCAGAGTTCAGCTGCTTCCCCAGCTGTGCTCTGCATTTAAATAACAGCTTCCTGCTGCTCAGAGTGAATTGCCTCTGACTGAGGGACCAGAACTGTGAGGAGGTATGTGGATGATACTGAGAAGTGTTGGTTTTATGGGATTTGACTTGTGCAAAACCAGCTTATGGCTCTGCATGCCTGAGCACTAGTGGTGGCCTGTCCCAGAGCTAAGGCAACGGGCAGCAAAAAGAGCTGTGCCAAGGGTCTCTATCCCTCTTCCCAGTCTGCACTGACCCCAAATGCATCCACGTGTTGTGAGAGGCTACACTGAAGCAGATGAACAGATATTAACTCACCTGAAAGGGATGTGGTGCAATGTGACGTGGTGTGGGAGGGAGTCCTGAGTCACAGGAATGCTCTGACTCCTCTGCAGAAGGCATGGGCAGGCCCTGTGGTGCCCCTGAGGGTGGTAGCATCTTGCTCTAAGCAACATTTTTGCCATGAGAGTGATACTTGGGGCGAACCTTTGAGTAAAATACATTTAAAGATAGTGGCTTGTCCCCGCAGTGGTGTGCCAGCAGCACCCTTGATGCTCAACCCAATTTCCTCCCCTACTGGTCTCAGCCTGCTGGGTGTCTCACTGGGGTTGGGGTCCTAAATTGGTCATGTGCTCTTCACTTTTTTTCTCCCTTTATATTTATTCTTTTCTGTTCAGAACAGACATGAGGCAGGAAGCAATGTCCAGCAGATGTACTGTGCATCCTTCATGGTCTCCTCAGGACAGCCTCCTCAGAGAAGTGGCACCAGTGCTACTTCCAGTTCCATCTCTCTTTTCATGCCTTCATCCCAACCTTATGGTGAGTCACAACAGTTGTATTTATGTCTAACAGAGCCAGGTTTTGCATAAGCTGTTTTGTTTTTTAGTGAGCTCTCTCGTCTGCTCAGTCAGGGAATGGCAGCTGGTGCTACCACCATGGGGAGTATCTTCAGCTCGTTTTTCTCTGCCTCTCCTTTCTTGTGTACAGTAAACCAATGGCTCTGGCTCCCCACCCCCAGCAGCTTGCTGACCTGGAGGCCTCTGGGCATAAACAAAGCGCAGCGTTAGTGGAAAATTGGTGCAGCCCCCAGAAGGTCCTTAGGAAACATGTGAGCCCGGATGGAGCCAGCTGTTCTGCGTGGGAAGGCAAGAGGCTGGCCCAGATGAGGCAGAGCAGAAAGGCTGGAGCCAGAGCTGGAGCACATTATTTGTCTTGTGGCTGAGAAGATGAGTGGCTTGGGCTGGATGTGGGTGAATGGTGCTCGGCCGTGTTTTGTGGAGTGACCCCCAAGGTGAGCTGAAAAAGCTGTGGATGTCAGGTCTTGGGAAAAGGATGTTGGAAACCCCACAGCCCCAGGAGGCTCACAGGGCAGCATGTTTGTAGCCATTAGCTGAGTCTTTGTGCAAGTTTCCTGTCACCTGCAGTTTTATCTTCAGCAGGAAAGGTACAAATGGGCAGTTGCTGTCCTGGACTGGCTTTGTGTGACAGAAAAAGCATCCAGGCTACCCAAGGAGAGAAAATATCTTCTGCACAACCCCTTGCACCCCGAGGAGGTGATTCAGATTTGAAAGGTTGTTTCTAACATAATCTTTGCTCTGGGGCCCCAGCTGGATGTGACTATGGATGAAACACATGTGTTAAGCAGGGCGATTTGTTGGTGCTGATGGGGAGGCCACAGCTTTTTAGCCTCCTTAGGAAACCCAGTTGGGCTCTGCATGTGTGTTTTGGGGGTAATCTGGCTCGCACACTGAAAGCCCTCCCTCCTACCACTGCCATGGCTCTGAGGCTCAAAGCAGAGGGTGAGGCAGCATCCTCTTTGTGAAGTGAGTTGAAATGGTTCAGCTTTCCTTCAGAAGTTTCTGGGTGAGCAGCCATGTTAACACAGCTGCAGCTGTGTCTCCACAGGGATGTTGTTTTTACAAGCTGAAACCAAGAACAATTCCCTCAAAGATGCGCTGAGGATAAAAGTGATTATGTGGTAAAGACCAGTGTTGTCGCTTGAGTGGTGCTTGGGCTCAGACCTCTTCCCTCAAAATTGGAGAGCTGTAGGATCAAAGCTTAATTTAGGCTGAAAGGGACTCCCTGGAAGTGATTTAGTCCAATCCCCAATGAACCCCCAATGCAATGGGCAGACTGCAAGGCATCGTCGCGTTTCTGAGTAGAGAAACTCTGAAAATAAATCTTGGCTTATTGGGGTTCAGTGGGACTGATGGGGTAATATAAGAAGGGCAAGAGGTTTGGTTTGGCTGAGGATCACATCCAGACTCTTGTAGGCCCATGTCACCCTCCAGAGCCGTGGTGGTGCTGGGCCAAGCCTGATCCCTCAGTTCATCATGAATAATTCTGCTGCCTTCACCACTCCCAGCTGTATCTGTCTGGGACAGCGTGCTCTGTGCCTGTCATCGTGGTGGTGCTTTCCTGGATTGGGCTGGATAAATAATGGCCTTTTTGCCCCTCTGCAGTGACTCTGTGGCAGGGCAGTGGAGGAGGCACGAGAGCTGCATCACCTGCTGGTTTGACCTCCTGGTGAAAGGGTGGTAGGAACATGATGTATGGGGCAGGCCCATGTGGACCCAGAAGCTGTGAGGAGGCCACCATTGATGTTCTGTGGCTTCGTGTGGGTGGTGGTTTTGCCTTGCTGTTGCAGCTCCTTTCTCCTGATGGTGTCCTGGCACCTCTCCTCCCACCCTTTTGCAGTCAGGGGAGGAAAGGAGGGTGCTTAGAAACCTGCCTCTCTGCAAAGCAAATGCTCCAGCTAGCTAGAAGCAGTCGTGTCCTGTCTGACCCTTGGTAGGAGGTGCATCTCACTGCAGAGAAGGTTAATACATCCGGCATTTCTGCTCTCTGGATCCCAGAGCACGTATGCCTGGAGCCCAAACCCTTCCCCAGACCTCCCAGGTTTCCATGAGTTTGCAACTGTGCTTCCTGCTACTGGTTGGTGTGGACGTATGAAAGGAACAAATGCTGGATGTTATTTAGCACTTCAGTCAGGTCGTGCTGCAGCCAGGAAGCGCCATGGTCTGTAATGGAGAACATATGGGATCTCACACAAACACCCTCACTCGCTCCGTCCTTGCTTCCCTGCCTGTAAAAGGGAAATAAGGATTCAGTACCTCAAAGAAGAGCAGCGGGCCTTGCTTAACAAACTGATTTGCGTAATGCTCACAGACCTTCATCCAGGAGGGGTGGCAGGAGAGCCTTGTGTTTTTAGTTTTGCCAGCCAGTCTTCTTCCCTTGCTCCTGGCGGGAAGGAGATGCTGGGTGGCCTGTTTGGCTGGCAGGCACTGGAGCACAGTGGCCCCTGACCACACAGGGACCTCTGGGGGCCCTGCTGTGCCAGATGCGGACATCGCAGCACAGTGACCCATCTGTGCCCAGCTGCACAGTGGCTACCCCCGAGCCCTTGTGGTGACACTACTTGGGGCAAGATCAGTCCCACCCGGGGCGGGTGTTGGATGGTTTCTCTTGGCCCTGTCATCCCTGCAGCCATCTGTGTCTGTTTCTCAGTGGTTGTGAGGAAAACTGGCTCCCTCCCTTGCAGCCGTCCTTGCACGTGTGTGCTTTACATCAAATGCTCACTCCAAGAGATGTGAGTAGCATAGGAAAAAGTTGTCTTGGGAGATAGGAATATTTCCCCAGATAGTAATATAAAGTAAAAGCCAAGAATCTATTTGTTTAGTTTTTCCTCTTCCTCCCCTTATTATTTTTTTGTATGAGAGTTTTTGTTTTGCCTAGCTATCTTTATCTTAGAGCCGTTTTTAAAAAATTATTTTCCTTTTCCGTACTGACCTTTCTGAGGCAGAAGAAAGGAACAGCCTTTAGAGGAGAGAGCTGGTTAAGCCAGAAACCCCTTCTGCCTTGTCTTCCTCCTCATCTAGGGCACTGTGTCTTCGTTCCCTCCATCCTTCACTCTTGGTGTTTTCTAGAGCAGAAGGAGATGGGCTTCATTTTGCTTCCTGGCTGACAGGCTCTAACACACATACACACACGCACATACACACACTGCTTCCCTGTGTTGGTTGATATTTTCGTGGTCTCTTTACTCCTGCTGAGCCCAACAAACTGATGTGATGAGCTTGAGGTTCAAGACTTTTCTGGAATGAAAAATCTGGGTTCCTATAACATTGGAGGTCCTCTCCAGTCTTCAGCAGTAGGGTTTGTAAGAAGCTGTCCTGGTGCCCAAAGCCACCTGAAAAGCTGGGTGGCTGAGCTGGACTGCAACCAGTGGTGTGTGCATTTGGTCACAGTGAGACTCTGTCTCCCACCATTTCAGTCTGGCCTGAAAACCTGGAAGTGTGAGCACTCCACACAGAAATTTCCATAAAACCCCAGCTGCTGCTACCTGGCCAGGGAAACCAAATGTCTGGGAGAGCTTCTGGGGCCAAGAGAGAAAAAGAGGGTCCCTGGAACCCTGCTGAGAGGCAAGGATGGGGCCAGCAGTGTAGTGGGACTCATCCTGCAATCCTGTGTGGTAGCTGGTGAAAATCTGTCAAAGCTGAGATGCTCTGAGCAAACCAGCTCACCAGTAAATGAAGTGGCATTTTGCCAGAGAAATTTTTGCTCAGCAGAAACCGTGTGGCTGCATCTGATATGGACTCCGTAAATGGCCGTTAGATCGTTGCAGATGAGAGTGATATAATTGAATTTAAGGAAAAGGTTTAGGAGGGAGTAAACTTTTTTTTTTGCATAGTTTCCCAGAAACACTTTTTTTTCCCCCTTTCAGTTGGTAGCTGAAAATGTCAATAGGATGCAGTTAATACCTGGAGACGAAAATAAGAACTAAGGGAGGGCAAATGAGAAGGAAAACTAGAGATGTCCATCTTCACTAGAGCTGGGCGTATGTAGCAATAAACGTTCACAAAATGTGCTTGTGAATAAAACATGCAGCCTGTCTTCCTTAGCGATTGTGACCCATTTTATTCCCAAACACTCCGCTGAAAAAGAATTTTCTCCCCACAAAGATGTTCGCGAAAGCAAGCTATCTTTTGGAGTAATGCGAATGGATATAATTGAGTGCTCAGGCTGGCGTTTATTCTCAAAGCCATGCTGAAGAGCCCTATCAGTTGCATAATAGGCTCGTGGAACAATTCGGCGTGATTGCAAATAACTCGCGACGAGGAGGGGATGTCACCTAACTAGGAGCGACACGGGATGACTTACATGACCAATGGCACAACGTGAATGCCGAGTGAGGAGCGGGATATTTTCAGCAAAAGGCTCCCAACTCAGCCATATGTTAAAATGCCTCAATGCAAACTGCTTGTCACAGCCATTGGAGAAGCGAGCCCGCCCGGGAGCAGCCAGGCTGCCGGCTGATAGTGCGGGGACAGATAGCGGGGCTGCGTTTGTCCGGGGATTTATCTGCAGTGAGCAACTTGATCAGCTTTAATCATATGTGACAGCAATGTGAAGTCTGAAGTTGTGGTCAATCAGTTTGAATTAATCCCTCCATCAATGTCACTGAACCGAAGATCAGGGCAAGTTGGTGTTGTTTTCTCACTTAGCCCATCTCTGGGAGGAACGGCTCTCCCTGCCTGCAGGTGATCCCACCTTTCCTGCACTGGCCTACATTTCTCTTTGTGAGCCTTCCCTGGCCGTGGCATCAGGGGTGGAGATGGAAGTGAGCTATTGGTTCACACATAGTCTGTTCACCCCTGGCTGTTGCAAAGTCCTCTCCAGTGGCTTTTTCATTTTTTTTCCATGTGTAGCAGCAAGTTGCCTTTCCATAAGCCCAAAATGCCCGGGCTTTCCCAGCGTCTCCCAGATGGCTATTACACATCAAACTGTAATTGCACCGTCAGGGAGTTTTCCTTTCTGATGGTCTGCCAATGCGTTCCTTTTCAAAAAATTATATCTATTGAGGTTAGCAGCTCGGGCAGGAAGCAATCCAGACAAATACAGGCTGCCCCATCTTTGGGCCAATTAATCTGAACCAGATATCCAGCGAGAAGGTGACGGCGGAAACGCTGAATGAGAACTGTGGGGAGCACAGGGCAATTTAGCCGGGCCGTAAACTTGCAATTGAGGTGCTGGCAGCAGCACTCGGTGATTATGGGCTCCGGAGAGGGCACAGGAGGACTCTGCTGCAGTGGGCAAGGGAGGATGGGGTTTACAGGCAGCAGCTACAACGCTGTTGTGCTTCAGGCGTGCCAAGGCCAGCTCCGTACTGATAAACTGCTGAGCGTTTCTGGAGGGAAGGCCAGCGGAGTGCTAGGCTGGAATAGCATTCCAGTGGGAATAACCTGTTGCCAAAGTGCAGGAGAGGAGCCTGCCTTGCTCAGACCCCACCCAGGAAGCCGCTTGCTGTGCAGCGCAGCGCTGGCTAAAGGTGCTGTCCCGGATCTTGGCAATGCAGAGAGCACCTGCATCAGGAAATTAATGGAAAATTAAGAACGGCAGTTTTAGGGCAGATACACTTCTAGGAAGCTGGGTGGGTGCCTGGATGGGGCAGTGTGGATTGCAGCAGAGCCCATGCATAGGGAAGTTGTGAGCAACTCGTTCCTCTGCTCTGGAAGCTCAGCAGCATGTAGTGACTGGCAATTCCTGGCAACCCCACGGCAGGACAATAAATAAGGAAAACATGATCTAACTTCAAATATGGCAAAGCAAAGAGGCAAAGCCATGTATTTCATTTTCTTTATTCCATCTATGAGGATTTAAGACCTTCTGGCTTAGAAAGAAATGAAAAATTGTTCTGAATGTTTCATTTTGACAATACTGAAATGAAATCTTTTGGCCGCCTGAAGAGTTCATTGGTCACCCCCCACCCCTATTTTTATTTCTCTTTTGAAAAAAAAAATCAACAGCTATGCAGGCTGTGATGAGCCCACAAAGATTTTGGTGCCATCAGATCTGAATATATGTCAGAAACAGCACGGCCAGTTGTATTCAGGTGCAGAATCAGGTGATCAAGGAGATATCATGGGAAGGGGGAATGAATTTCTCCAAGGAGGGCCATGAAGTTTGAGATCAGGTTCATAGTAATGAATGTTAACCAAATGGGGAGGAATGTGTACAGGAAAAGTTTCATAGAGAGGTCTAAGAGAAGGACGTTAACCTGAAATAATAATTGCCTTTGCACTACTGATTTGGGAAATAAAAAAAGATTTTACTCATTCTCTCTCCCCCTCTATCCTCTTCTCCCCTGTTTGATTTGTAGTTATAATACAAATAACACAATATCTATAAACCCTCTCTCAGTAGCTCCATTCCTGACCCTATGTGAGAAAAAAAATTCAAAGTAACAGAAAACCTTAGGCAAAAGCATTCAGGAATGGATAGCATGTGATATTTTGTATAGATTTTAGTCCTGCTAGCTGAGTTATATGAAAATGAATTGGATACAGCAGAGAGGTCAGCAAAAGCTGTTGTTAAAAGCTGCTCTCCATCAAGATACATATAAAAACCCCACGAACACACGTTCCCTTTATGAAATACACAGCTGAAATGATAGGAGCTGCTATCCAAACTGCAAACGGCGCAAAGAGTGGGTCAGGAGAGGTGTGACCAGAGGAGAGAGTAACCGAGTGCAAGCGCAGGAGGCCAGCGCAGAGCAGGGGAGGGAACTGCATCATTTTGTGCAGAAAAGCCGCAAAAGTGTCGCAGAAGCAGATAAAGGAGGATGTGAGCAAACATCAAAGAAGGGCTTGTAGCACTGCTTTAGAGAGTTTTAGGGGAAACAATCCTGGAAGAGTGACTGGGAAATCTCTCCTTTGTTTCCCTTGTGTGTTTAGGAAAACAGGCTTTACCATTGCTTGCATGCACAGTTCTGCCAAGGAGAGAGGGATGTGCCCTGCTGCAGGACAGGCAGGCTGTGAGGACACGGCAGCAGGGACGGGGGGTGCCGAGGGGCAGCCAGGACACCCATTTTCTCTCTAATCCCCTGTTCCCCAGTTGCTCAAAATGTTCTTCTTTCAAGCAGTGGTCGCTATTCCAGCCTGGGTCTGTGCGGGAAGGAGGGTTTCTCTGGAAAAGGAATGTGGTTCAACCAATTAGGAAGAAAGTAGTGATGTTCTTAGCAGATTTTTGGCCAAAACCCCAGAGGATGAAAGGCTGAAATTAGGCAGGGAAGTAACATCTGCTATGAAGAGCTCTCTCATCTTATGTCTGCAAAGTTGACTTTTTCTTGAGCACATTTTGATTGCTTTAAAGTCACGTACTGTGAGCGCACGGTAGTTTTTTGTGTGGCTAAGCTCTCAAAGTGAGCGTCTGAACAAGGCTTTGCGGTCTGCATGAGTGGCTGATTTCCCTGCACAGCGACAGGTCTGGTTAAATGTATCATGGGCTGAGCAAAATGCAGACAGAGCCCCAGCCTGACGCCCTGCCAAGGTTGGAGAGGGGCAGAAGACCCTGCACTGCAGCTCCTTGGTGGAGCTTCCAGGGATGGGGCATCCACAACTTCTCTGGGTGACCTGTTCCAGTGCTTCACCACCCTCACAGTAAAGAATTTCTTTATAATATCCAATCTAAACCTGCCCTCTTTCAGTTTCAATCCATCCCCCCTTGTCCTATCACTACAAGCTCTTGTACAAAGTTCCTCTCCATCTTTCCTGTAGGCTTCCTTCAGGTATTGGAGGACAGGATGTGAGGTGGATAAGAGATACAAAAGCCAGAGTTCTGGGAGGTGGTGAAATATGAGGGATATTCTGCTCTGTGGGCAAACAGACGTGATGTCCACAGCTACTTCTGGTATGCAGCAGTGCTTCAGAGACATGCAGACCAAAATTCCTGCTTTCCTTATGTTTTTCTTTAAAATAAACAATCAACAAAATGAAAACAAGCCTTCCCTGCCTCGCAAACTAGAGATGAAATGCTGGATGCCAGCTCCCCACAGACAGCAGCTTTGTGCAGGTGGCCATCACCAGCCCCTGGGCAAGGGGGAGAAGGGTCTCGAGCCCCACACAGGGGTTTCTGGGTGGGGGGACAAAAGGGGACTGTCACAAACCCAGCCTGCTCTTGGGCTGTATGCAGAGGTGCGTGGGGAGGGAAGGTGGGTGCTTTCAGTGCCCCCCAAGAGCCAGGGCAGGCTGCTTCATGTTTTTCCTGCCCAATAAATCAGCAGAGAAATCCCTGCTAGAGCCAGTCCTTTTGGATCTCTTGACCTCTTCCCTTCTACAGCCCACTGCATCCTCCTTGCCCCATGGGAAGGGGTGCAGCATCCTCAGAGGGCTGGGTAGCACCTCAAGACCCATGGGAGGTCAGTCTGGGGGCCTCTGTCACGTGCTGCAGTCCTGCTCTGGCTGGAGGACAGAAAGGGAATCGGGAGCTGGCAGTGCTGTGTCTGTCATCCCGTGGGATGGGAAGCTCAGCCTGAACCAAAGGGGCCATTTAGCATTGTGAATTATTGAGTGCTTTGCAATGTGGAGGAGCTGAGTGAGTCAGCCGAGGTCGGGCAACCTGTGCTCCACTTTTAGAAACACAGGCTGACCAGGGACCAAAACGCCCCTCCAGCCCACCGAAACTGCTCTGTGTGGGCTGGAGCCCCTTGCAGCCAGGTGGGGGTGATGTGGGGGGTGGATGGGAGGTGAGGCTGGGGGTCTCACTGGTGGCAAAGGTGGAAGGGATGCACTCTCCCTCCAGGGATGGAGAGAGCAGGCTGGGCAGTGAGCTGTGAGCACACCGCTGGTGCTTAATATTTATTAATGACTTGGAAAAGTGGGGGACGCAGTGAAGCAGCAAGTTTTGCAGATGGCATGAAATAATTTAGGATAGAAAAGACTGTGCAGGCACCCGGTGGGACTTTCCCAAGGTAAGGGGCAGGCACCCCTCGCTGTTGGCACACATGGTGGAGAAGGCTGCCTCGATGCCATCGCCACCTTGCCGGGTTCTCAGTCGACCGCAGCCGCCTGGGTGACGGTGGGGGGAGGCTGGGTGACACCACACGCAGTTCACTGGGAACATCTGCTCAGGCTGCAGCAGCTGTCTCAGAAGAGAACAAAATGGCTGGCTATATAAAGAACTGCATTAAAAAAAAAAAAAAAAAGCCATGCTGAAAATACCACCTTTCTGCTGTCTAAGCAGAGCAGGTGAATTATGGACTGGAGACATCCTCTTGTTGCATGAGTAACGGATGAAGAATGTGGAGCAGAAACGAGCAGGGAAAGTGATGGATGCAGAGAGGCTGAAAATAGCGACTGTCTTGTCCCCACCTGTATCAGGAGGATTGAGGTGAGGTGTTTGGAAAACAAAGACAAATCGGTTTATCCCCCTAAATGAGCCGCAGTCAAAGAGACATCCATGGACACTCATGGACACTCATGGACAAAATGGCTAATGGGCAAAAGGATGGGTTCTTTTTAGCTGTGTAGCTTCAGTCTGGGGGATGAGAGTGCAAGATACATTGTGCAAGCCAAGAGTCCAGCATGATTCAGGGTGGGGCTGTACGTGTAGATGAATCACAGACATTCACGTTTTGTGTTGGGGTTAGGAGTTGGCATGCCAGGCTGACTGGGCTGTAACTCAGGAGGGTTGTCCTCGAGGCTCCCTGCAGCTTTTCCCCCGAGGCATGGCAGTGGTCACAGTGCAAAGGTGATGCTGAGCTGGGAGGGAAGGTGAGTGGTCCCCCCAGCAGTGCGAAACCATCAGCCAGCATGTGGGACCCATCTGACTTCTTCACAAAAGAGCACTGAGGTGCTGGGCTGTGCCACCAACAGCAGTGCCGGAAAGAGGCAGAGGAGACGGGTTTACATCAAAATGTCTGCCAATCCTTGCCTCTCCACGTACCCACTGGCACCCAGGACTGAGGTTTGGTCTTTCACCTGTGCCAGGGGTGCAGAATCTCTTTGCCCCACAGCTTTCGCTGCTTAGCGCAGTTGTCTGCAAGATAAACACAGCGTACCAAAGTTGTGCCTTGGTAACTAATGAGGTAAAAATGCAAGTTGGAAATAGCTTGTCTCAGAGACACGCGTAGTCGTGCTGCTGAAAAGGAGCCACTTCTCACCTAGGATCTTAAAGCAGTGGGCAGTGGGACTGTAAACAGCATTTGGTCCCTTGCACAGGTCTTCTTCACTCCTCCAGAGCAAGGCAGGGGAGTCATCCCTCACCAGGGACACTCATGGCACCGCTTGGTAAAATTCTTCTGGGGTGGTTAGTTAAATCACTCAAGCAAGACGAGCCTTTGCCTCCGATACGGTTAGGAAATGTGACCTAGTTAAGCCCAGACGTTTTTGAGTGCGATGAAATGGAAGCGACTTGCACTTGCTGAAAATTGACACCAGAAAGGGAGCATTTGCTGCTCTCCCGGCCAGTGGAGCACCGAGCCCGCAGAGCGTGTGGTGGGTGCACGAGGCAGGACCCTGCCACAGCCACCCTGTCCCCACCCTCCTCCTCTGCCCCGCCACTGTCCTGCCAGGCACCAGGAACCCCTGCAGCCCCGGCCGTCCCCCCTCCGCACCTCGCTCTCCTCCATGAAATCCAATTAAAGGGTGAAATGAATTTTGGAGTCACTGCTACAGGCTGGGAAATGTCTGTGCATGGAGGAGGGGGTGGAAAAGGCCTGTCTGCTGGTGCTGGAGCAGCAGAGAACTGGCTCTGGTCTCGTTTTAAGCCCAGCCCCACTGAAAAGCTGCTGCCGCAGCTGCAAGGGAACTATAAACGTACCATGCAATAACGTTATCGCTTTGATGGATGCTGGAGAGGCTTTGAATGCCTTTTCTTTTTTTTTTCTTTTACAGTGTGGCCTTGTACCTTGCAGCTTCCCTTGCTGTAATGTGCCGGTTTCTTTTGTAACTCAAATCCTGCCCCCTCTTCTCTTTTAATCGGCATAATACCTTCGTTTGCTGCCCCTTTCCTGGAGGAAAAAACAAATGCTTTACCATTTGAGGAAAAAAAAGCCTTTGTCCTCTCCTCTTGCTGTGCCCAGAGCAAGTTTATGTCTCTCCAACATGGATTAGCAGGGAGGTGTCCAGAAAGGAGCACCAATGCAAGCTGCCCAAGTGCCTGGAGCTCTTCTCTTGGAGAGGAACTGGCCTTGTGGGGACTGCAGGCTCCTCGGGAGCGAAAACAAACTTCTTGGTGCTGAAAGTCATCGGCTTTGGCATTTTCTTTCTCAGAAACAGTTTCCCTTTTGACAGCGCTACGCTTGGGGCAGTCCACTCCAATGCACTGCTGATGTCTTGGACCCTCCAAGGGGCTGACATGAGAGCTTAGGAGTGCACCACAATGATGTGACCTCCATTTGCCACTTTAGGAGGGTTCTGCAAATGGCTGGACTGACTGATGCAATGGGTTCTTTCCCAGAAGGATCCCCTCCATCCTCCCTCACGTCTCAGCTTTCCTCTATCCCTCTCCTGTGTTTTCCCCTGTGCACCCTCAGGCTGCGGAGTTCACTCCTGCCAATTCAGGCAGAGGTCAAAAGCACCAAGGGGTTTGCAAAGCAATTAGGTTCAGAGGAGAAAACTCCCTGAAGGCTGCGAACATTGCAGACACAGCCCCTGGCTCGGGGAGTTGCTACGCCGTGGAGTGCCAGAGGCTGGGAGGGCCCTCTGGGGAAAGTCACACTCCACGCCTGTTCTGGCCTTTCTGCACTTTTTCCTCGGACATCTGCTCCTGGCCACTGCTGCAGACAGTGTACCAAGCTGGATGCCCACCAGTCTGGTGAAGGGTGGTCATTACTACATCCTGCACTTCTGTAGTTCTCTGATTTCGTTCGTCCTCCTTATTCCATCTCTCTGTTTCCCTGATAGGAAGACTTCTTCTCTTTCCCACTTGGCTCTGGCCCTGTTCTCATCTTAGACAATTTGTCTCAACGTTCAGGCCTTGCTTGGCTTCAGCTGTGGGTGACTCATTCCCTGTGCCTTGCCTCAGTCCCACCTCTTGGCTGTCTCTTGGACATCTGCTGCGCACTGCATCATTCAAACACAGCCAGCCTGCCGGCGCACCCCGCTCTGTGCCCTCGCACAGCCCCTTGACAGCAGAAACTTGCTTTCCCTGGAGAGCTGAGGCCTCTCCAAGGGCACACTGGGCTCTCCCAGGGATAGCATCAGCAGCAAGGCATTAGTACAGTCCTCTCCTCCTATCCCCAGCCTAAAGATAACTTCATTCCCCAGCCAGCCTGGAATCACAAGTGCATGAGAGGGACAGAGCAGCACAAGCTCCTGCTGTGCTCACCAGGCTGTCCCTGGGTACTCAGTTAAGGGATTTTTGAGCTCATTGGGTGTAAGAAGCCACGTGCAGCCACATACCTGCTTGCATTGCTGCCCCACGGCTCCCTCCCTGCTCCTGCACCCATGTCCAGAACGTGCCTCGCTCAGCACGCTCTGCCTGCCTCTCTTTCTTCATTGCCTGCGCTGCTGCAGGGCAGCACAACTTTTGTGATGAATTCCCTTGTCATGGGAGGAGGAGGAGGAGGAGGAGGAGAGCTGCTTTGCACAACTTGAGGCCCTGCAGAGAAGGACTGCCCCATCCCTGTTTGTTTCACAAACTGGGTTCCCTGGAGACCCTAGTTCCTCAGGGGCACAGAGAGCTCATTGTAGAGGGATGCATTTGTACCCAAAAAGATAGAGTAAGAGTATGATTTCTTTTAGTCTTACTTCCAAGTTTACTTCCATGTAGGGTTTAGGAGTAAGATGTTGCTGGTTAGCAAGGGTATAAAATCTAACAATGTCAAAGGTTGCATTTCAGGCCAGTACCATTAGCCTAGGCAAAATTTGATGAATGTGTTTTCTTTCTTCCCTCCTCTCCTAAAATGAATTCAGACCAGGCCAACATTTCCTTCTTGGTGAGGGATTTCTGAGGTTCTGACTCCATGGAAAGTGTGACTGGTATGGGTGTGTGGCCAGTTTTTGAAGACAGCATTTGTTGAGGGTTTACTCAGTGCTTGGAATATAAAACTGAACAAAGCATATACATTCAGTGGCTGTGCTAAGAGTAAGGGCTTTATGTGTGTACTGTTCAAACACACAGGAGGGACTCTGCTGCCGCAAACCCAAGCCAACTGGCTGAACTAAATACAAAGATATGCACTTAAGAAACTCCTGTGCAGATTTGCAGTTGAATAACAACTGTGCTGAGAAGAGACAAAACCCAGGTGCATTTCCAAGTGAAAACTTCCACAGCTACTTAATGTCAACAAGAATAATTCCTGTTACAGGTGCCTTTCACCTCAAAGCCTCTCCATATGCTTTGTAGGTCTGTGTGTACATTTGATCGTTTGCCCAGCAGTGGAGGGGAGGCTCTGGTGTGGGATGGAGCAGCCATACTCTGCTATCTACAGTGCCCTTGGGCCCCTTCTCATTTCTGAGCACACAACAGCAGTGCTGTGAGCTCCCTAACTTTCTCCTCCAGCCCCCTTCCCCTGCATTTCTCCTCCACATCCCTCCTTGCATCCCTTGCTCCCACTCTTGCCCTTCTGGGCTGCATTTCCTCTTCCTGGACAGCCCTCCCTCCTCTCATCTCCGAGTGCACTATCACTCTGCCTTGGCAGTCCTCTGCAGAACCGTCCTCCTAAAGTACTCCCCCTTCTTTCCTCTCCTCCAGATTCCTCCGAACTTGAACTCTTGAAATTCGGTTGGGTTTGCATGCCGTGCCTGTTTTAACTCGCACGCAGCCTGGGACAGCAAAGATGTTTTATCTGCAGTGACAAATTGCTGTGTAAAGTTACAGTGCTACATGCAGAGAACAACCACCCTAATGGTACTGCAGCCTGACAGACATAATATGCCAGGGAGAAGAGGTTAAAGAAAACAAAGGTCAGTGGTGTTTTATTAAGTCTGAAAGCAAAGAAACGTACATAAAAGGTGTCTTTATCTAACGCTTTGCATCCAGACACTTTCTGAGATCATCCGCCCAGAGTCTCCTGTTACAGGCAGAGGAAGGACAAACTTCCTTGTCCCTCAGGGGTGGTCAGAGCGTACTGATCATAAGAGCCACCTAGCAAACCTCCTCCAGGCTGAGGCTGAGGTTCCCAGCTGTCAGTTCTACCAGTGGTTCCATTCAAGCTGCTTTAAGTGAGGACTTCAATGTCACGTGCCTAACCTCACCCAGGTGATCCTCTGACATACCTGTTCACTTTAATTTTTGCTTCTGGGCTGGGCTTCTTCATGCTTGAGATGCCCTTACAAGAGTGAGTGCTGCATGAAGTGCCGGACAGTTAGCAAGCAAGCTGCCCTGAGCTGCTGCTCATCATCTACCTGACACTTGCACATCACGGTTTTCCACCCTTCTCCAAGCCCAAGCTCCATCTCTCTCTGTTCAACACAAAGAAGGGTTGCAAAAAGATACAAAGGGAGTCATTATGATGTGCTCACGCAGCACCTCCCACTGCAGGGGCAAAGTCTTTATGTGCAATGTCTCACTTCTGCATTAAAACATGTGGATAATGTGTGATCTCTCTCCAGCCTGGGCCAGAGCAGAGCTGTTCTCAGTGCAAAGGGCAGCTTGGAGCCTTGGGCCCATTTCTCCACAGACGTGCTGGATGGTCCGACTCATGTGGCATGTGTCCATTAGAAACAGGCTTGGGACTGTCCTCACCAATTTCTTCAACAAAAGGGGCCAGAAGGTACCCAGGGGAACAGTACCAGGCCTTGGCTGTGAGTTCTTCCAGTCAGCAAAGCAAGGAAAACCAAATTTTTTTGGTTATTCAGCTAATCAAAGGTAGCTGAATACCATCGGTGTGAAACCTTAGGTTGTTGAACAAGATAGGCACGTGAGGACAGTGGAAAATAGGGACCAAAAGGGACCTTCTGTACCATAGTGTTCAATCCCTGCTGTTTGGGGCAGCTGTGGGGAAGAACTGCCTCGTTTCTGCATTAAAACAAGTTGGGATTTTTGTCCCAATAAAATCTCCTGGAAGTCAATCCCAGAGATGCACTTCTTGGACAGTCAGGTCCTTCTTCTAATTTCCAGCTGAAATGTATTCCTGGCAAATTTATAGGCACTTGTTCTTGTGCCAGCACTGCCCTTTCACTCAAATAGCTCTTCTCTCTTCCTGGTACTTCCCTCCAGGGTATTTGTAAGCAACAAATATATCTCTTCCCAGCCTGCATTTTGCTAGACTCAAGAAACGAAGCTCATTTAGTCTCTTCTTGTAGAAGAAAGCTCTCTCCTCCCAGGTCATGACAAGAGAGAAAGGCACAAAAAAAGGCAATTTTAAATTAATTCATCTTTTATATGGACATACAATATTCTGTACTTCTGTGATGGCATTAAAATCTTGCTATTTCTATTAGAAATCCCTCATCTGACATGTCCTAGGCTCGCATTTGTCTTTCTCACATCTGCATGCTACTGCCAGCTTACAGACATTTGATCAGCTCGTGCGCTCAGGTCTTTCTCCTCCTCTGTCACTTCCAACTGATGAGCTCCCAGCTGGTAGCAGAAATTCTCATTATTACTCCCTCGGGGCACGACCTTGCATTTTGTACTATTAAATCTGATTCCATCTCTATTGCTTCTGTCCCTTTTTCGTAGGAAAACTGCTCTGATTAGTCACCATATAATGCCTTAGAGACCTAAAGACATATTCACTATATTTTTATTTTTAGAACCTGTTTGCTGTTTCAGTATTTTCATTCAATGAATGATGCTGATGTCTCTCTGTATTACCACTTCTCTCTAACAGAAACTCCAGGCTGATGTGCAGAAGGGCAGGAAAAAATTGCCTTCCAGATGAAATATATGGCAAGAAGAGCTATATTTCCAAACCATTTCAAGGAAATAATTTTGTAAGTTATTTGTCACTCTGCTGCACAAAATGATCAGACACACCGTCCAATCAACAGCAAACCAGAAACTAACAGGTATGAAAATGTTCTGTTTTATCCAACTATTTTTCCAGTGATCCAGATTTAGTGTGAGTAAATTTACTGCATCTCGCTGCTGGGATGCAGCTCTCATCTACAGAACTGTCACAGTGATGGCTCCCAGCACTTTGGGTTTTAACCATTAAAACTATTTTCATGATGTTCAAAATACTTCAGAAACAACTGCTGTTATTGCTTAATTTTTGTGCCTAATTACTGTGGCAGTGGGCAGCTTATGAAGATCTGTGATGGTGATGAGAATTCATTTACTCTAACCTCTCATTTTCAATTACAAATAATGCTGTGTGGAGATCATTTTACCCAGAGAAGGTTTGGTGTAATTCAAAACACCCCCCCACATCCTTAGGATGCCGTAGCCACTCTGAAGTGTCTGACACTGCTGGTGCTTTATGGAAAAATGCATTTCGGAAGATAGCTGGGGAGAGGTGCCCACAACAGTACTGCAGAATTTTATTTCCCATGTCTAGATTGTCTGGTGGATGTTTGTGAGGTGTTTCATAGGGCTGTGAGCTCTTTACTGGCTTTGTAGGTGTTTCAGCAGCACCTAAAGCAATGGGGCTTCCTGGCCTGAGGGGACCTCTGCAAAGTCCCTCTCTGCAAGTGAGTATTGAGATCACTTTGATTGCTTGTAAACCAGAGAAGTCTGACGTGTGTAGGGAGCTGTAGTCCTGACAGGGTATTAAAATCAAAGGCATTTTCAATTTGTTCTTGCTTACACAAATGGGAGACATTCCAGAGGCACACAACGATTTGCCGTGGAGGTCTTCAGATGCCCAAAATTCATTCCTCTTGAAAGAACCAAATTTTCTTTCCACACTGTGCTCTGCACAAGCTCTGGGGATGCCTTCTGCGTTGGGATGCTGTGGGGAAGAGGTATCTGGGGGGGGGGACTCTCGCTGTGTGCCCATGATACAGGCTTTGGTGGCATCTGAATGACCTGCTTAAAGCATCAGGACCTCTTTCAAGCTGTGCATCGTGGGTTTGTGCCAGCAAAGATTGTATTTCTTGCCTCGTCCAGACATGCTAATGAGGCACTCTGACAGGGCTTACCTTTGGAGATGTGAAAGAAAATAGCAGAGGGAGACGGAAGGCAAAGCATCATTTTGGAAGCACGAGAACTTCTGAAACATTAATCTGGTGAATAACTCCCTGCCAGCAGAATTTCACTAAACCACTGATCTGAATCATGTCACAGATGGCGTCGTCTTCCAAAGTGTTAGCAAAACACAGGGCTCAACCTTCAGTGCCCCTGCATCGCTATTTCTGATCCAGCACAACAACACGCCTGCAAAAGACAGAGCTTTTAATAACTGCAACTCAGGAAAAAAATAATCAGCCCTGTTTGGGATCTGAATAGCTGCCTTGCAGAAGGAGAATTGCCCATTTTGCTCAGTGCAGCAGTGAAGATGGGCTCATAGGATACAGAGTACCACATGCTCTGATAGACTGTGAGATATGCTACGATGCTTTTTTATAAGTGTAAAATTTCAACTGGCATTTCTGAGTGGAAGACAAAGGTGGTAGGCTTGATAAAGCAGGACCAGTCATTGCACAAATGGAAGGAGGAGGAAGAGATTGCATGTCAGCTGGCAGCCTCCACTTATGGCATTCCATGGCTGCAGGAAGAATTTCGGCTTGAAAAATTGTTTTAAATACTAAAACCAGCATGACCTGGTGACAGGATGGCTAAATAGTAGTGCTCTTGGGCATGGAATCTCTGGTGCCAGAAGCTACATCTGTATTATCTCAGTCAGTGACCTTTTTGGCACCTGAATTTAGGTGCCCATCCTGGCTGTGTCTCACCTTCTCAGTCAGAAGGGATTAGTGGTCCCCACCTCCCTACACCTGATTTCCATGCAGGAGGACAGGCTAGCTCCAGGTCAGATCCGTGGGTGAGAGCTCATTTGGGTGGCCAGGACCCTGAGGAGAGTCACAGCACCCACCTAAGGCATGTAGCACCTCTCCCAGTGCCTGGCAGCCTGACCTCAGCTGGAGTTTCACAGGAAGAAGAGCTGAGATTTCCTCACCCAGGTTTCCCAAGGAGGGACAGGCCTCCCAAGGACAGTGGTAGATGTCTCTGCGGCTTTGCCCTGGCATCTCCTGAGCTACCACTGAGAAATCTTTAAAAAAATGGTCAGCTTCTTTTAGACATGTTTCTAACCACCACCACCACCCCAAGCAAAAAGATGTTAAGAGCACAATGCTAAAGATTGCGAAAGCAAGACTTCCACAAGCAGGAAGGCAATGGAGGAGAGCCAGAATAATGGTTGCCTTGTGCAATCTAATTTTGGGCCCCAAGAGTGTCCAGTTTGCCTGCTCCTTTAGCCCCTGAAGCCCTGCCTCTCTTAGTGCACAGGCTGCAGCTGTGGAGGGGCTGAACAGCAAAGCACGAGGACAGAGGAGGCTGTTGCTGGCTGACCTATACTCCTTTCTTTGGAGAAGCTGGAAAGTGTGTAACAGTTGACGTGGAGGCTGAAAGAAGACCCTGTCTCACTGAGAAGACACCAGAGTTCTGTCCGAGAGAGCTGGACTTTCTCCCTGCCTGCGGTGCCGTGTACCTGTGGGATATCACGGACATCACTTCATCGAGCATTTGTAGGTAATCACCGGCTCTGTGTGCTCTCATTGCCCAGTGCCCATCTTGAAATCAAAATCAGTGACAGAAATCAGTGAGAGTCCCGCTCTGAACCTGCATGCACTGAGCCAACACGCTGGTCCCTGGGTAGGCAGACCCTGGGCAGCTCAGGGGGTATCAGAAGTAGCTCCTTCAGTGTTATAATGGTATTATAGAGGAACCTATGAGGAAATTAACAGGACCAGAGTAACCAGATTTGAATAGCATGTCTTACAAAAGGCTGAGGAATCCATCAGCCCTAGGCAAGACCTCCCACAGAAGATGTCAGCCCAGCCAGCTAAAGTCAGGCAGCATTAGAAGAAACTGAATATAATGCCAACCTGCATAACAGACACTGCTGCCACCTATCACAGTAATGAAATTTCATAAAGAAAAGCCCATCTCGGTGGCTTCCAGAAGGATTTCCTTTAGCAGACAGCTGGGCACCTGGGCTGATTAAACACAGATACAAGTTTGAACAACTGGAGCAGCCTATCGTGTTTTATTGCACCCAGGCAGTTCAGGATGCAGCAAACGCATCCAGTCCATTTTTAGCTCAGCTCTGAATGTATACGCTGTGAGATAACGAAACATTTAGTCCCTGCAATGAACACAGTGCAGCACAGGACTCACCAGCAGTCCTTCCATGGGAAAGGACACCCTGCTCAGGCCCCAGGGGTGGGAACAGCATCTTGCAGCCTCTGCCATGAGACAGCAAAAGGCAGTGTGCATAGACCGGCTGTCACCCCATCCTGCAGGCTGATGGAGGAAAGCAGGACAGTGTCACTTGCTCTTGGTTAGAAGACGGGCTGCCATAGGGTTTCCTCTGTACTGAAGGAGTACCTGAAAGCAGGAGTTGGCCATGAGTGTCTCCACACTTGGCTCTGCATTGCAGCACAGCTGCGATGCTTCCTGGCTGCCCAGAGCTGCAGGCACAGCCCCGTCCCTCCCAGCAATACGTTGGTGAGGTTCTTATACCTTTTCACCGGCTTGAAAATCAGCCACTGCCAGTCTCAGTTAAGGCACTGCCAGCTGGAGTTGGGACTCAGCTTGTGATTTTGATCTGCAATTGCCTGGTGACTTGTCGAGAGCAGTAAGAGTCACCAGGAAAAGGGCCGGAGTGAAACCTTGCAGACACTGGGCTGGCAGGCAAGGAGCTCTTCAGACCTTGCTTCTGCCCACAGAAAGATTTTGTTTCTCAGAGTGATCTGGGTCTCAGTTCCCTCCCTCAGGACCCTATTTTGCCAGCCTGACAAATCATGTCAATCACAGCAAAACCTGCTTCTAGCACCAAGCTTTTGGCAACATCCTACTTTACAGGGCTCAAGCAACAGTGAGACAATCTAGGGAAAAGAAAGGGACAGTGCAATTAAGTGAAGGGATGCTAGAGGCAAGGAAGGCTTAAACTCCTCTCCTTGTGAATCTTTGTAAATGGAACTGAAGCAAAGCCATGATTCCTCAGATCCCCCAACATCTGGAAGCCATTGGCAGGCTCACAGCACAGGCAAAATTATACCACTTTTACTGGTACTATCATCACTAACCAAGCAGTGATGGAAGAAAAGCATCATCCAAGGAACAGTGTCCACCATGCATTTGTACACAATATGGCTTTAATTGCACTCAAAGGCTGACAAATAAAGGCCAAATCAGTGTCCTTTGAAGTCAGCTAAAAGATTCCTGTTGACTTGAGTGGGCATTGGCTGAGGACCACAAGCTGCAGGAGGAAGTCTGAATCCCTGTGATCCCATACAGGACTCTATTAAGGAATGGTTTTGCCTCCCTGAGAAGCCACTGGTGTCAGAGCCAGCAGAACTGGAAGCCCATGGCTGCCAAATCAGAAGCATGGATTTAGCAAAACCCCCATGCTGTGGTGTTCCCATTCCTTTCTGATCTGTAGAGGAGCTGCATGCTGGTCCATAACCCTCACCACTTACCCACACCATCCTGTCCAATTGGTAGGGAGTCACCCTTCCAGAACTACTATTTTCCTAGTTGTAAAATGGGACCAGGTCATCAACTGGGGCACCAGCTCAGAATCTGGTCTCTTTTACATTTTTTTCCCCCCCTTCATCTAGAAGGAATGGCAATCCGCACTAATTTTTAAAACTGGAAAAACTATCAGATCAGATTCAATTAGCCTCTTTCCACCCCTTGCACATGCCTGAAATAAAGCTTCTGTTATTGGAGTTTAGCTGACGATGCTTTTGTGCAAGGAAGGAAAGGCTCCAGTTAGTTTTTCTGTAACTGAAGCCATATGGAATTGAAACTTGTTGAATCAATAATGAAACATATCTGTGTCACAGAGCACTTTTGAGTCCAAGACATACAATGGACTGTTTGCAAAGTCACATTGCTGGTTAAAACTACATTTTTTGAAAATCGACAAATAATTTAGGGACTCGGCTGCTTAGGAGGGTGTGGTCTAGCCGATGCCTGAGAAAGTTAAAATATTCCCAACCAGCCTGAAGTTCTCTGTTGACTCATTTTCATAATACATTTAAGTACTGTGGCAAACGCTTGCCAGCCATTTAGGCAAGGAGATTAAGACACCTCAGGAAACAAAGCAAAAATGATTTCAATGTCCTAATTTCCCATCCATCCTTCCCAACACACGCACGGTAGCTGCACTGAGAAGCAGGTGAGTTGCTAATGCAGATTAAGTTGTCCTTTGAGAAGCCACTGCAATTAATCCACCCAGTAACCCCCGAACAAAGAAATACTTCCGTGACACATCAGTGTTTCCACATTTGGAAAGGATTTGACAAATGCCAAACTGAACTTGCACAGCAAGTGAACTGTGGTGGAGAAAAGAGTGTGCAGCCTCCAGAGGAGGGTAAATAACCTACTTGCTCAATGGTAGCATTTATTTTATTTTACTTTATTTAGATGGTTGACAGCAAAGAAGGGTGTTGGAGGATGTCAGAGGTGCTTCAGAAAAGCCTGCTGGTGACTAGAAATGTCTTCACTTTCTGTTAGCATGCAGGTAGCATGCCCACAGCCACCTGAAGACCAGCTACATTACAATATGAGGTATTCCCTCTCGTTTTGGTTCTTGGCCTCAGTGTCACGCAGTTTTGTAATGTGAATGTAAAGTAGCATTTTGTGGAACTCAAAAAGCTTTGGTAATTCTTTTCAAAATGCTGAGCTTTTCTGCATGTCCTTTCTTGGCAGTGCTGGGCTGAGTCTGCCCTGACGACATCACATTTCATAATCTCTTGCTTCCTACCAGCTCTGGGTCTAGGACAAGCATAAGCCCCCCGCGCTCTCCGAGCAGGAGGAATGTTGTGTGGTGGTGGACTCCGGGCTGGCAGCTCGGGTTTCCTCCTCAGGGACTGTGGGAGCAGATGCCTGGAGCTGGTTTTCTTTCTTTCCTCTCCGATTCAGTGTTGGGTAATTAAGGACTGAAAGGTTGCCTTAAGTGCAGCCTTGGGAATTGTATTTTTCTGCAGACGGTGTTCCCTGTTATCAGTTATTGTATTGTAATAGGGCCTAAAAATCCGACGCAGATATGATCCTTTCTTGGGAAGGTTTAGTATCGGAACACAATCACCATGGGGGCAGATAAGAAGATACCTAGGATTATGGTGCACTGTGGCACTGTAAATGGAGGTAACCTGAGCCAGAGAGCACTGGAAAGAGGCGGGCACTGGTGGCGAATCGTTCAAATCCCAGAATTTGAGTCCTGTAGCAAGGGAATCAAAACACTGCAGGGGACAAAATCATTACTAACCAAAATAGCTGACATAATCCGTGGTTGTATGGGAGCCTGCCTGTTGGTAGGGCTGTACATATATTTATATATATATAAAAATATATATATATATCAATTTCCTGGTGTGGATTTTCCACAGCAATTTATCACTTCAGCAAAAATAAAAACCTCAACAAAACCCAAACAAATGAAGTGAAAAAACAAAAGAGCGCAATGTCTCATAATAAGCTCTTTCTGTTGTGGCAGCAGCTGCAGTTTCTCCTCTCAGATTTCTTTTCTGTTATTACCCAGAAAGAATCAGCAGCTGCTTAGGAAATATTCCAGAAAGATTCATTGAGGAGTTCCTGGCTGTTTTTCACATACTAATCTGACAGAAGTAACATCTTCAAGGAAGGGACTAACTCTCCTGGTCTTTATCTGCTCCTCATAAATTAGTGGGTTCTGATAATGTGGTTATCTAAAAGGAAATAACAGCAGGAAAAATAAAGAAATAACATGTCCTGGTGATGGGAGACAAGTAGGCTTTTTATGTCACAGAGGGGGTGCGGGAATTGCTTAGGTTATTTTAATGGTCGTGTTTGCATCTCTTCAAAAACTTTTGCACAACCAAACTGCTTTCCAAATGGGCGTATCTGGAGGCAACACCCATAAGAGGGATCGTTTGGAAGAGACATAACACATGCTCCTCGAAAAGTAGGATACCTTCAGGACATATTAACTCTGGGGTTATTCCGGTGCCGTCATGCTCTGTGCTTTAGGACCGGAGCGTGCAGCCACCAGAGTCTGGATGGGGAAGCTGCTGGGGCGGAGCTCAGTGGCACAGTCCGGATCAGGGGCACTGGGCAGGCACTCCCAGGGCTGAACTTCCCTTTTCTTTCTTGCGTGGCTTCCTTCAGCCGGGATGCCTCCGCGACAAGAACATTCCTCCCCATAACGTGGATGCCTCAGGAGAGGCAGAGCTGGTGCCTGACCCCAGTGAGGGATCTGGCAACCAGTGCTTGTTAAACAGGGGAGGGTAGAGATGGGCAATTGTGCCAAGGCTCAGCGTTCCCTCAAAATTTGGCTGGAAGCTGTCACCCTGAGCCTTTCCCCTGCCATTGTCCCTGGATGCAGGACAAATCTCATTCCCATTTCCAGGTCTCTGGTGCATGAGGGCACAATTCAAATGTCATCTTTTGAATGATGTTTGCCCATCATTCAACATCAAAGAGTGTTTGCCCTTCCCCTGTCCTTCTGTGTCACAGGCAGCTCTGCCTCTGAGCTCACTCCTGGCAAAAAGCCAAACCTCCCGTTGGCATCCAGGAGTCGAGACATGGATCTTCACACAGCGTTATGGAGCCTCCAAAGAGCATGGATCTTGCTTCATGGAGAACTCAATGAAAAAGTCGGTTTTTCCTCTTCTGCTGTCATTAGCGACTAGGGGAAAAAAAACCCCTACAAACCCCCAAAAGTAGCATGTGATTCTTCCCACAGAAGGACTGAGTAAAAGCAGTTTGGATCTGTGATGTCCAGTGCTGCAAAACATTGTCCACTGAAGTATACAAGCTCTCGGGAATGTGGGAGAGATAATTGCAGGTTAATGGAGCTTTTACTGCTGGCTGCCTGGCCGATTATTTCTATGAAAAAATCCTGACATTTTCCCTTTATTGAAGTGAGTTCATGATCATCTATATAAAAGAAAGCTGTATGCTGAGAACACATATGCATTTGCATACGGATGGTGTTCTCTTGAAAATTATTTGAATAAAAATAAAAGAAGAATGAAAACAGGAGTTTTCACTCAAGGGAAAAGTTAATGAACTCACTTCTCTTTCTTTCACTCCCTGATTAAATATTATGTTACCATTTTATCTTTGTGCATGAAGAGTAAAGCCCTATTCTGTATTTTGCCTTGCCAGCTTCATTCATGAAGCTTTGTATTATTTTTACTGCAATAAAAAACTAAAAATTACTCTCTCCACATGAGAAGCAGAATGGAGAAGAGCAGTAATTCCCCACAGTGTGGAGGAAGGAGAAAGTGAAAGACGAGACATCCTCTTTTGTTTGTTTGAATACGCATGAGATGTGCTCCAACATGTGCTGGCAGGAGCAGTCGGAGAAGACCGGCTACAGGAGCTCATCAAGAAATGCAAAAGGCATTGCCTGCTATCTAAGATATCAGCGAGACTTTCCTTTCTGAAGAGGGTTTTTTCCTCTAATGCTCATTATTTCTGAAAGCCTGTGGGCTCGTAGCAGATTGTACCGATGTTTTAAAGTTGACTACTTGATCATTCTAATTAGGATCCTGTGGATTTTCGCTGTTGCTAGCTAAGTGAATTTCAGTGCATGTTCAGTTAGACCAGCTGAGTACCACTGGACTTCTTGTTGTGCAGTGGCCAGGTAGCTCAGCTGAGCCAGTGTCACCCACATGGGGCACCACCTTCTTTTAGCTGGCAGCAGAAGCTTCGCAACATTCAGATAAATAAACCCACATTCGTATGCCAGACTATGATTCCAGAATTGGCTTGGCATTTTATTAGCACTTCAGAAGGCTATTGCCAGGGAATTGTCAGTCTCTGGATATATGAAATTTGCTAGGAGCTCCTGTCTGAGACAGGACAGCACCTGAAAACTAGCGCTATGTCAAAGCAACTTCGTGGGGAGTGCCCATCACCTGCTAAACATGGCTGGTTTTCAAACGTTCTTGAGAATAAACAGTGTTTATTTTAATCTAGAAAGGGATGCTTTATGGAGGCTTAGTGCCTGAATGGCTTGCAGTCCTGTTTGATTGGTGCTGAGATGTAAGCAGAGGCAACATGCAATCTCAGATGAGATATTCACATGCAAACCTGGTGGCAAACAGTGTTCTCGGGGCAGGGTGGGGGAATGTAAATTCCAAGTGTGTGAAAATGAAAAAAAAAACAAACATGAGACTGGGGAAAGGAGATTTAAAATTTAGAAGTGGACCCCTCTGTCCAAGGATTTAATCTGTGCTGCTGTTACTGGCCCATTGCTCCAGGGAGCAGGAGCAAGGCTTCTAGCTGCCAGTCAACCATTTTCTTTTTGATAATTATTCACATTGCTGTAGAAACGGAAATTATCTCTATTTTCTCACTTCCCAATTGAAAACTGTAATTGCAGCTGCTCCCTCCTCCTTGTTTGGAAGTTTTACATGCAGAGAGTCATCAGCCAGGCTTGCCTTAAATCAAATCTTCCCATGCAGCCTGGGTTATAATCTAGTGAGCACAGCAGCTGCCTGGTCGCAGCAAGGAGAAAAGCAGCACATTTCTCCAGCCACTGGCTAGGAAATTCTTGCTAAAAGAAAGGGGCTATGCCTTGTCTGGCGCCTTTATAAAAACGTAAAGGAGTCAGCTTCCTGAGGGCTTTCACAGATATTGCTAATCATCTTAAATTGAAACAGGACTTCCAAAACCAGCATGTAAATCCCCGTAACACACCTTCAATTTCTGTCTCCAAGGCTACCTAGCTGCCCTGATCCTCCGTGACAAGCTCTGGAAATGCAGTGATACTTCCTTTTGCTCTCGTCCTTCCCTGCTCCTCAATCCCCCTCGCTCTTGAGTCATCTTGCTCACATGAAACACCACTCCACAGCATGGTGGTGGGTGAGGAGCTGGCCTGAAAGCCTGTGGGAAGGCTGAGTGGCACGGAATGTACAGGCTCTCATCCCTTCCACCAACGGAGAAATGCTATTTCCCTCAGGGATACAAGAAAATAGCCAGAGCGCCCGTGCAGACTTGCCCAGCTTTGCTCACTCATCTGTGCAAGGGCTGGAGTGGAGGTCTCCTTAAAACAATGCTAATAGGATTTATTCATGCTGGTTTTATCAACCCTTCTTATTCTGCTATGAGACATGCAATTCATGAACGACAGCCACTACTCCCCAGTCACAGAAGTGTGTTTTGAGGGACACAGTATGTGCGGCCTTATTGAATATTTTCCAGTGACTTTATATGCAGACACTGCACTCTCACAGAGAGCCAAAATCTGCCCTCTTCTGAAGTCCCTTGGGTCTAAATTAGTGAGACGTTCATTTATTGTGATTTGAATCTGAATGTGTTTCCCTGCTCACAGTCCCTGCAGTCACAGATTAGGCAAGGGGACTTTGTGCTGTGGTTTACCTTGTGACTTTTGGGGGTTTTTCTGGGGTGTCCTGGAGAACCACATGATCAGCGGACACATTCCCTGTGCTGCCAATACAGGAACACCTTCTAACAGTGCCCATCTTCCAGGATGCAAGATTTGGCAAGGCACAGATGTATGGAAAATCCCAGCAGGGAACAGGAGCCCCCAGCTGACAGCTCAGCCGAAGGTCTGGGGTGAGATACAGCTTCTCTGAGTTACTTCTCTGACCATTATCCAAGACTCAGAGAAGACATGCTGGATGAGCTGATGAGCCTTTTGTACTGCAGATCTCCTCAAAACGCTGCAGGGTCAACAGCAAAGTGCCAAACTAGAATCAATGAGGCCTTACACAGACACTCAAGAATAACAAGTCAACCAGTGGATTTGCAGGCAGACTGTAACAGCTTGTTATCTGATGTCCCCTGGGCACAAACACTGAGACATCTGCAGTTTTTGACCTTTTTTTTTTTTTGGTCTCTGCTGGCTCAATAGCTAGTTAGCTGGTCATTCGATGTGAAAACAAAACAGAGGAAAGGAGAGCAAATTGCAATAGGCAGGAGATGCTGGACTATTAGGATGCCAAAAGGACTGGAAATATATAAGTACACAGGTTGCTTTGCTCTCCTTTATTATTTGTGCATTAAGCTCTCTGAGTTGGTTTCTGGAACTCTGTTAAAAGCAGGGTTTTCAATGTGCCAGTTGTCACTGAACTTTTATGTTGGTTTTATTTTGCATGTATTTTGCATCTCTATTCTCTTTGCTCAGCACCGCAAGTTAGAAATTAACCTGGAAAACACACACTGGGACTTCGCTGACTTTCCCAGATTTTTTTCGTCTGAGAACACAAAGCTCTCTTCAGAGCTTCTCCTCTAGTCCCACCAAAGGGAGGGAAGATCCCCAGAAGACTGACTTCTGGATCATCCTTTATACTGAGATCTCAGTTCCTTGGAATGCAGTGACTGCACTAGCTTACATGTATGGGGGGTGTGGAGCCTCCTTCCTTTTTCTAGGCTCTTGCTAATGAAGAGTGTGCCCACATTCTCAGACAGGGCCCTAATCACCAGTCTTAGCCTAATCTCTTAATTAATTCCTGTTAATGTAAATGCACTCGAAAAGATTCTTTTAGCCGTAGTGTTCAAGAAATTAGAAGTCCTTTTCTGAAGAGACAGTGTGTTTCTTCTTTCATGGTCTGGTATAGTGACAACGCTGTCTTGCTGCATGAGAAGGATTTGACACATCCTATGGTACTCACTTCTCATCCCTGGATTATAGATTATTTTAAATCAACTCAGGGTAATAGGTGACAGCTCAGTGTATGTTATGTGTAGCATTTCAGTCTGGCATAGGCAGAGACTTCCTGGCCTCTTGTTTCCATAATTTCCATGTCTCAGAATGGCCTAAAGTGAAGGTTGGGTTATGCACCTTGTGTAATAGAAGGCAACAATATGTGAAGTTCTGGGACCTGCCAGAGAAATGCACTGTTCCTGCTTCTGATTTAATCTGATTTATTCTCGTCGCATGGATGTCCTACTCGTTGCAATCAAGGTCAGAAAAGGATTTGAGCCTGTTTCTGATGTGGGAAGACAGCAGTCCCACAGGTAAAAAACACAAAGAAGAGCTAAGCTCAGATTGACCTTACTGGAAAAAAAAAAAAACTCCCAAAAAGGAGTGTAACTGGTCAGTATCGAGAGAGTGAATTTGGAGCAGGGTAAGAATTGTACCTGCTCATGTTATAAGCAGACACTCCCCTCTCTCGTGACTTCAATTTTGCCTAGGAGAATCCATATAAAAACAAATAAATGCCAAGAGAAATGTTTCTATTGTTTTCCTTCTCCGTATCTAATGAAATCTGTTCCTTTAAAACAGAGCAATATCCTCCCCTATGATTTTTTGCAGTCACATCGCAGAAAGAGAGAAAACCTGAAAGCAAAATTGACTCCTTTTGATTTTTCCTAGTTCAAGAGAGGAGACATGCCAGTGGGAAGGAGAACAAAAATCACACTGAGTAAATCTGGATTTTAAACTGCCTCTAATGATCAACAGCAATCATACAAATATTTATTTCTGGTTTTGTAGTTTATTTGTGTTGAGGCTGACAGCAAATTTTTAATTCGATATTCAGTCTTCCTTACATAAAAATATGTATCTTTTAGATTGGTTATTTAATTATGCACTTCTGTAGGAGTTCAGAGTGCAAGTTGTTGGGGGGGTAATTTTGTCATGTGCTGCCTTAGAATGTATTTTCCCGTTCCCTAATTCTTTGGTAGCTGGGGCTCAATTCGGTACTAGAGATCAAATCCTGCCTGCACTCAAGTTGAAAAGGAAATGTCCAGTGGCTTGAATAGGGTGTTGATTTTATCCTCACTGTTCATACCGTGGTGGGAGCTGCCATGACATCTAACGTCAGATCTTTAACATCTCTCCGGTGCTTTGAAGTGCAGCCCCTCATATTTCATTCACCATTTCGACCAAAAAAGCAGCAGAGGGACTGCAGCCCTGCTGCTGGAAGTGCAGGAGGGAGGCAGGAGGTAGGAGGATGTGTCATTTATTGCATAACAGGTTGGATAACCTTTTTGCATGTGGTTTGCTCATGTGGCGACAGCGACATGATGTGCAACCCACGGCCACGGACAGGTTTCTGCAACCTGCCTGTTTTGCAGCTATTATGGCTCTAACCTGCAAGACCATCCAGCAGACAAGCATCTAGAGACATGTTGCTAAATCTGTACATAGGCACGGAAATATCACCACACATGGGGTTTTCCTTGTGTGTTTAGTGCTCAAAAATTCCATCAAATTTCAACAAGAGCTCAGCATGTGGCATGTTTATGAGTGCTTAAGTAGTTAGGAACCAAAGTTCAGGCAGTCAGGTTTGAAAAATGTAGTCAGTCTTTGAATGATGTGCTCTGCTGAAAGGAATCTAGCCTAAAGATGCTCACAAAGTTTGAGAGTTTATGATGTAAAGAAACCTGTAGCGTGTGGTGTGTGCTTTCTACTTTTCCTGGATTTCATTATGCCTTCCTGCCTCACAGAACAGCTGTAACATTAAACCCATTGAAATTTGTAAAGTGCTTAGAGATCCACTGAAGGGAGGCTGTAGAGGAGTAAAAGGTACTCAATTTTCATTGCTGTTCTATCAGGCAGGAGAGTTTCCAGAGTGTCTTAATAATAAATAAGAATAAATAACTGCAAATGTAGAATCTGTTCGATGCTCATTAATAGGTACCTCTGGGGCTGTGGTTGAGGAGAATCTCTTTTAAGGCGAAGGTGAGTATAGATTTGAAGATTTGAATTCATATTTCAATACCTTCTTCAGGGCCATGGCTTGAAGCATTGGGGTTGCTTTAGTAGTGCACGAACACTATCCAGGTCTACCGGAATTTGAATAACAGTGGCAGATTGTTTGACCATTTTCTCCCATCAAATTTCAACTAGATTTTCAAATAAATCATTCACCAATATTTTTTCCTCATGGTTTGGTTAGCTCAAGAGCCAGCTGAACAATATTCATCAAATAAATTACTCACTTTTCCCTCATCAATCTGCAAATAATTTATTCACAAATACTTTTACGTGAGGCAGCCAGCTCTAGCCAGGACAAATCAAGGTAATTTCCTACTCTTTTGATCACATGCCAGTAGGACTTTATCTTGGACAGCTCAATAGAGACAGGTTTTAATGCATAATACATAAATGGGTAAGCTGAGTTTTTCACAGTTCTTTGTGAGCTCTCTACTATTGCCCATATTTCTGTTCAGCTACTAAAGGGGAATGACAGGGGGACATATATTTTCCATCCAGGTAGGCTCAGGAACATTTCACAAAGCCGAGCGTGCAGTTCCGAGGTTGTGGGGCTCACGTCAGCCACAACCGTGGTGGGGCAGCCCCTTGGCTGGAACATGCAATCTGCTCACTGGAGCAAGGCGAAATTTAACAAGAGTTGAGAAGAGGAAATGAAGACGAGTATTGTGCCCGCTTGGAAACACAAAGGGAACCTAGGGGCGGAATGAAATCAAGCAACGTGGAATTTCGCCAGCGTGCTGGGGATAAAGTCCCTAGCTCTTGAGAAAAGGGTCCTTAAATGAGACGGCACATCCCCGTGCAGATGCCTCCAGGACAACGTTTGTGCCGCGGCTCCCTTTCCCCGGGGTTCTCATGCAAACAGTTTGGAAGGCACTGAGAGCCCCTTTCCTGCTCTTAGAGGCTGCCGTGTTGCTGACGGGGCAGTCGAGCATGGCCTTACCTGCCTGCCTGCCTACGCCTCTTGTTTGTTGTGGAGAGCTCCTGGCTGCCACACGATTGTGGCACCAAAAGATTTCTCCCCTGGTTAAGGTTTGCAGCCTGCAATCTGCACTGCATCAGAGCAGCACTTTTGCACCTGTGCCCCTAAGCAGGGTGCTGGGTCCTCATCAGGCTGGGTCCTTCTGCTGTTGGCCAGAGATTTACAGCCCTTCTAAATGTTCCTTACTCTTGCATTCCGTGCTGGATGTGGCCCTCATACATAGACATTTCACCCCTGTCCTCTGCTGCTCAGGCAACAAGGTGGGGAGAACAAGAGTTGTTTATCCATGTTGGCCAAGAGAGAAACTTTGCAAAAGCTAGCAAGCGTATGTTGGAGGAGTGGTGCAAGTAGGGAGTGGTTGTGTGTGGGTTCTTTAGGATAAGGGTGTGTTCATGTTTCATGAACATGTGCATGCATAATAATGTGTTTAATATAACACTCCAGTCTTGATCCTTCCCCGAAATTCTGCTGGCTAACCTAGTTACCCCCAAATGAGAGACGCTTTCAGCCTATACATTATGCAGAAATGTAGGTATGAAGAAACGTAAGCAAGCATTTTTACAGCGTCATCAATAAATAAATATGTGCTATCTACTCAAATCAACAACATGCTAAACACTGAAAGTCAAATGGGATGCCTTCCTGAGAAACAAACAACTGACCGTGTATTTACTCTGCAGCTCATGAATAAACATGGAAAATGCACAAAAACAGAGGAAGATATTTGTCTCAACTTGGAGAAAGCTTCTGGCTCAGACTGGCTCTCATAGCTGAACGATACAAAATGGAATTGGCAAGGGGGAAAAAATGACATAATCACATACATGTAACAATCCATTGAAAGTAGGACACACAAAAAAGGAGAAGAAAACAGGCTTTGAAGGAGAAGGTAGACTAACACAGTGGTCAGCTTCAGACCTGCGCTTTCTGTCATCTGTGCTGGCGATTTATCAGCCTTGGAGAAAAGGCTCTCATATTGAATGAGGGATCTCAGACACCTGCTTCAATTGTCACAGCATTACAGAATGTATTTTAACACACCCTGCTGCAAGGCCACGTGCTGAGGAGGGAAGAGCATAGTGAAGAACGGCAGGATAAAGATGCTCTCAGGAAAAACACAGATGCAGAAAGAGATTTGGGGACTCAACATGGTTAATGAACTCCACAAGCTTTTTGTACAGCGTAGGAAACAGTCTACTTCCATTTTTAGTTATGAGAGAAGGGGAAAAACAATGACTGAGAAATGACTTTTACTCTGTGCACAGCATGTGTGTATAGACCACAATGACATTGTACCCAGGGTGGGTGCCTGCAAGTCAAAAAAACACTTAGAAACACTGGAGTCCGAAAAATCTGCAGCGACTGAAACGAAATCTTACAATGTGAGGCTTCAAAGAAAACAATCTATTCAGTTAAACAAGAAGTGATAGGAGCACCACGTATAGCTACTTATCCATGAAAATGGGATGGGTGTGCAGTTTTGTAGGCAAAGGCATAACAAGTTCTGATGTCTCAAAGTTGAAGTTAGACAAATTCAACCTTGAAAGAAGCAATTTCCTAGCAGCAAGGATAATTAAACATTGGAATAAATTAGTAGGTGGAAGAAGGCAGTTGCCATTACTTGGAGTCTTTAAGACAAGATGTGTTGTCTTTCTAACTGACTTTGATCCAGCTGCTGAGGAAAAAAATCCATGGCTTTTGTGTATGGGTCAGATTAATGGATTATGGTGGCCCTTCTGTCTGGAAGTCTGACTATACATGGGGGAAAAGTGGTTCTTACCTGAAGTAAAAGAGTGAGACGTACTTGTTGAGAACACCACCCACGGCTCAGGATAGCAGGAGTTTCAGGACTAAAGCTTGATGAAGGATTCAGGAGTTTAACCAGTGTGATGGAAGCTGACTGGTAAGGGTGAGGAATCTTCTAACCTGTTTTCTGAATTTGATGTAAGGGACAGGTCTTGGTTCATGGAAGTCACGTTTTCCAGTGAAGAAAAAGTGTGTTTAAATTCTGGCTAAAGGAGGATGTGGAGCAGACTGATTGGAAACAGGCAGCAAGAACAAGCAGGGATATGAGGGCATTGTAAACATATTTGAAGACAGCCTTGTTTTGTTCGGGCAGTCTTTTCTCAGTCACGCTTGAGGATTCAGCCTCATTTGCTGTCTGGGAGCTCAGAGAACTTCAGCTATGCACAGGACCAAGTGTCCCCCAGACACCTCGTGGTTGCAGCTCTGCAAAGAGGTGTATCTACTCTGTGCAGGAGCTCAGGTAACTGTGGCTGGACGGTGAAAGTTCTCCTCATCAGTTTTAGGAGGGTCCCATTTCATTCCTATCAGGCAACACCCTCTCTCCCGTAAAGCATTACAGAAGGAATAACAAAGTCCAGCCTAAAATCCAGTCTGATATTCATGCTCAGTTAAGAACACAACACACACTTCCTGCTACTGGGAGCAAACAACCTCGCCCAAGCCAAGTCATACTCCAAGACCAAGGTGCACTGGAGACGCTAGAATAAAGCCTAAACCAGCCATTTTGTGCAGGAGCAGCTGCCCCAAGCCATGCATAGGCTCCAGAGATTCCTCACACAGGGAAATGAGTAACACAGGTCCCTCTCTACCAGGGAGCCTGGGCAACAGACAGCAAAATGTGCCCAAGGAGAGCACAGATTTCACAAGGAATGTGGCAAGGGGACTGAAAGAGCAGATAACTGTCCGAGAGTTACGTAGAGAGCTGCCCAGTGCCTCCGCTCTTTGTTTTTACAAACAAACAGGAAATTAAATCCCCGAGCAAACAAAAATCTCCGAGCAGGCTGGGAAGAAAGGCGGTGGAGCGGTGGCATGAATGCCATGTTGCAGCAGCCCCTTATTGAGTTAACTGGGATCTCAGGCAGGGGAAAAGAAACCGAGTCCCAAAAAAGGGCAGTGCTGCTTGTGGGGCTGCCTGGCACCAGCGGGGAGGGAGCGGTGGCCTTGTCCACGAAGTGCGTGGGGCAAAGGGTATCCGTGCTCTCCCTCTCCTGACCCAGGCCATGGCCAGGGTGGGATTGCAGGAGCACAGGCAGGCCCACTGTTGCCGTGGTGCCCGTGGAAGGGTCGGGGACACGAGTGGGCGCATCCGGCAGTGGTTTTTGAGGCTACACGTGCATGGGAAGGGGGCATGAGTGGCCCCCGTGCCTGGGGGGTCCGCAGCCCAGCAGGCAGCCCCCGGCTGGGGCTGTGTTTGGGGACAGGGGCGGCAGTGACTCCCACACGTGTGCGGTGGCTCCGTGCGCAGGGCTGTGAGGGCAGGGGGACCCCCGCGCTGCGGGAGCGGACACGAGGGGACCCCACCCCCGTGAGGCGGGGCCGGGAGGGCTCCGCAGCCGGGGCAGGACCGAGTGACCGAGCAGTGCCCCAGCCCCACGCTGCCCAAGGGCCGTTGCCGGGGGTCCAGGGGACACTCCCGGTCGGGCGAGCCCGCCCTCCCCGCACCGGGGCTTTCCCGGGCCACGTGTGCGCGGCGGCGGCGGCGGCCGCCCCAGGAGGGAAGAAGGGAGGGAGGCGGCGAGGGCAGCGCCGTTCTCCGCCGGGCTCCGCTCGGCTCGGCGCCGCGCTCCCCCGCGGCCCCACTCTCCTCCCTCCCGCCCGAGGGGAAGGGGCTGGGCCGGGCCGGGCCGGGCCGGACCCCGCGCCGCCCCCGCTACCTGCGGGCGGGGGCGGGCCTGGGAAAGTTTGTCTCTGTGGTTGGCTGCGCCGCGCGGCGAG
>VXAZ01003712.1:1041447-1062987 GCA_013399875.1 Gymnorhina tibicen | reverse complement strand
TGGGTTTCTTTTCTCTTTTTTTTCTTTTTTTTCTTTTTTTTTTTTTCTTTTTTCCCCCTAACGTTGTACTTGTAGCATTGTTGTAACCCTGTTACAGAAGTAGCAGTGAGTGTACGTAGAGAAGCAGAAGACTGTTCGGGTAAGATAGTTCTGTGTTAGTAGTATTTAAGTGCCTTTGTATCGGCTCTGGGCAGCCAGGAGGACCTCAGGTGCTGGTGAGCAAGCATGTCCCACAAGTTACTCTATGCAGTTCGTGATTCAGGACACTTGATTAACTGCAGGTAGTAAGTGGGAGCCTTTTCCAGATTTCAGGTGGAAGGAGTAACTAAACAGTGCCCCAGCCCCACACTGCCAACATTCTTCTTCAAACAAAACTCTGTTCGCTAACTTAGTTTTGTGCTTGTACTTTTGACTTGGCTGCGACTTTTTTTTCCTTAAGTCTGCCAGAGCACTTTCCTCATTTTTTGGCTATTGAATCTTTCATAGCCAGGTCTGCAGAGCTGAGAGTTGCAGTTGAAAAGTCAGCTCCCTAAACCTGGGCTTGTCCCAGTCTCTTTCCTGAGGCTGCTTGCAGGCAGTTGGGGCAGAGGGTTTTGTCTACAAGATTCTACCAGACAAAGGTGTCCACTGTGCTTTCTCTTACTTGCAGCTGAGGTTAGTCATCTCGTTTATCTTTACAGTATGGGCATTCTGCCAGCTGGGGAAACAGTCAAGAGCTGGAGAGCTCACCTTCAGTGTTTTTGTTTAGAAACAGAAAGGGAATAAGATTTTTCAAGAGAATGGTTTAGTAGGACAAGCGGAAAATCAAGACTCTCAGATGCTCAAGGTCATGCAGCAAAAAGTAAAAACTATTAAGGATGACGCACAAGAGGAGGGTTGTTTCCTTCTTAATTCAAGATGAAATAATTAGAAGAACTTAAAGTGTGCATGCAGAAATGTATGGCCCTTGTTCATGATCTGGTTTGTCTAGATGTTCTGAGTTGTCTCTTGGGGATTTTTTTTGGTAATTGGAATGGTGCTTTTAAAATTGAAAGTGCTTTTGTGTGCAGAAGAACCTCTGAACTTTAGTCTTACTTGTGGTGTGTGTTGTAGAGTGCCTATCTTCTGATACCATTACTTGGTCACTTCTGTGAAATATTCCAAAGGTTAAGAGGTTTGGAAAGTAGTCTTTCTTTCGCTCTGGATGGGAGAAGTGTGCTTCTGTGAAGCATTTCTAGCAGCTCTTTGAAGGAAAGATGGGTTGGAGCTTTTGCTGCAAGTGTTGAGGAATTCTTGAATGAGGGGGGTGGAGGGAAGGAGCTGAAGCATAGACAAACTTATCCCTTGTGAGCACTTAGACTTGACTGTTTTCTTCAGATATTTACAAAATAATCCAGCAAAAGGATGCAAATGGCTGAAGTGTTTGGCTGTGATAAATGAGAATGTTTTATCATCCTTTCTTCTTGATCCAGTGCAGTTATAATCTCTTTGGTAAGGAGATTGTGGATCCTGATACTAAGGCTTGATCTACTCTCTCTTTTCTCCCCTCCTCTAGTGTGGTTAGATCCTGAGAAGGAAGGGCACTATGAGAGCATTTTGCTCTGTCTCTTTCATGTGTGATTGCACTCTGCAGCCAATCTACCTAATCAGCCTGTGAAATGCTCCGGAAACCAAAGCATCTCTCCTAGGACAAGACAGCCAAAACCCAAACCAAGTATCCAGTTGTTACCAGGGCTCAGACTGTAAAGTAAACAATAAGCAGCATTCCACCTCCTGGACTTTTTTTCCTGGTTCTTGTTTGAGGTTCAAGGTATAATTTCAGTGGATCTGAAAAAAAAAAAAAAAAAGGTTTTTGTTTAAGTGCTATGGGGCTTGAGGAGAGCATCTACTCAGTAGATCCTGGGGGAAAACCACTGATAATGGGTTTCCCAGAGATGGCCTTTTTCTTACTCACCTTTTAGACCTGCGTGGCACTCAGTGTCCGCTATAATGAAAGTCAGTTCCAGCATGCCAGAACCCCAGGAGCTGTGTGTTTAGATGAATGGACTTGTTTCCTGCATCTCGTGTCTGAAATTATTTTTGTTTCTTTTCCTCAGAAGCTACAACAATTAGTCATTTGAATCAAGGTTTAATTCAGGCTCTGCAATAGAAGGCTTTTGGTAATTAGTGTAAGTTATTGTGATCATGCACTTCAAGGAAAAGCGCGCTTTAATCTTTTCCTGCATTTGCAGCTAAAGTGGAAGCATTAGAAAATGGGAGAGCCTCAAGGTTTAGGGCAGGGAGGCAATGTAAGGATGATTGCCCACGGAGTGTTCAAGGTATGTTAGAGTGGAATCTGCTCCCTGTTCCCTTGCTGGTGCCTGCTCACCTGCGGGTGAGCCCAGGGCTGGCTCCGGTGGCCTTTGCCTGCCTGTTCTTGGAGGGAGGCAGGCTCAGATCCTCACTGGTACCCAGAGAAGGCTGACAACTAGACTTGCTTATCTCTTGCGACTTAGGAGGTGGCTAAAAAGGCTTCCAAAGGGGAAATGCAGACTGCTGAGGGACCAGGAGCACGTAGTGAGCGTTGGAACTGGGTTGGGGAGGCACTGAAGGGCAGGTGGTGTTGCCGAGGAGGAATCGCTTTCCCTGTGGCTTTGTCGTGCTGATGTATTTTCTTGGTGTGTAGGCTGTGGGAACATGTGGGAATCGAAGGGCGAGCCGTGTAGTGAGTGTTTGTTCCTTTACATCCTGTGCTCTTTAGGGCTGGCAGATGACAGCTTAGTCACCTTCTCTGGCTCTCTTGCATCTTTGTAGGTGCCTGTCTGGGGCTGCTTTTTAGGGAGTCTGGGTGCTTTTCCTGAAATTCTTTGACCTTGTTCCCCAGGTTTCTCAATGGCTACATTTCAACATAGCAACAGCTTGCTCTCTTTAGGTAGCCTCTGTTGTATTTGGCTCTGATCCCTGAACTGAGGTATAAACCTGCCTGAACAAGATTTGAAGTAAGCAGTAGGGGTCATTTAAAAATGCAGCCACATGCTTGATTAGAGGGGAACGTGCTTAAGAAATAATATATATCCATCCATTTAGTTATATAAACAAACATTCAGGGGCATTTGAGATTTCAGCTTTCACATCTAATGTATTCATGGGTTGATTTGTTTCTGTGTGGTTGTTTCTTCTTGTTGTGGGTTGGGGTTTTTTTTTCCAATCTCCATAATCCTTGTCAAACACTAACCTGCAAAACAGAAATGTATATTTTTTTTTTAGTAGGGAAATGAGTATATATCTCAGTAAGGTATTTTTAGAAAGTGAGCATTTCAATTGTCTGGTTTTAGATGCCTTTCAGTGATATATTTTATGGTGTGTGGAGTTCTGTGTTTTAGAAGGAAGGGAAAGGGGACACATTGTCTGAAAATGTGAATTCTTTCAGATTATGTATGAAAGTCAATAGATTGAAAATTAAGTTGGAAAGAACTCGAGGAAAACGTTACTAACATGAGCTGGGTCAAAGTAGGGGTTATGTCAGTGCCTAGAAAAGTCTCTAGTACTTTCAAAAGAAAGATATTAGGTGGAGTATAAAGTCAGACTGTATAATGTAATGCAAATAAAAATATCTGTTTAATACTTTGGTTTTTACTTTTATTGGAGATGTTACCAGGCCTCTGATATTTGTTCTGCTCTCTCAGATCTGTGATAGTAAGTGATAAAGTCTGTTTTATAGACCTGTGAGGTGAAATTGTCTAGGCATACCAACGTTTCCATTTCTGTCAAAGAATAATAAGCAGTTTCCTGCATGACCCCAGTTCCTAACCTGCACAAAGTACCTCAAAACTGGATTGAACAAGGCAGGGAGAGACTGTGACATAAGTAGGTTTGAAGCTGTTAGAATTTCCTGTTCTGAAGAAGAAACAAGCTTGTATCAGGGAGATACTAGGTTCACAATTTTTCCTTTTTTTTTTTTTTTTTGGTCAGATTTTCTAAAAAACCTCAAATTTCAGTTATCTTTCAAGACTTGAATATCTACTGATAAGAGGCTTTAAAAATAATGAGAAACTTTTAATACACCTTGTGTTTTGCAAGGGGCAAAGGTATAAAATCAATTTCAGACCAAACTGCTTTTGGATAAACTGACAAATAGCTGCTAAGGTGCCAAAAGTCTTGAATAATGTCTTTCCAGATGATCAGCGTATGTAAAATAGGATAAAGGAGCAAGGCAGAAATTAAGGAACTTAAAGTTTCTTGGGTTTTTTGAGTTTCATATCAGAAACTGGCTTATTCATTTACGTGTAAGCATTCATAACTGTAAGGCATAACTGATTTCTTCTCAATGAAGTCTGAGACAGAAAAAAGGATGGTTCTTCTTTTTTTTTCCATGCCTTCCAGAGTTGGAAGTGGTTTCAAAGCTGGGTTTCCAGTGGAAACTGTTATCAGCTTTGACTATGGCACTCTGACCGAGTTTAAAGTGAGCCAGGTAGAAGGTAGAACCTGTTTTGCTAAATGCCTTTGCTGAGTCTTGGAGAAGTTATAAAGCAATATAGGTTTGAGTCGATGTAATTGCCGTGAGGACTACTTGGAACTGGCGCTGGAGTGTTGCAGTTGGTGCTCCTTTTCATTACCCTGGAGGAGTCAGCTGTGGGGAAAAGAGGGGCTGAAGAAGCAGCCTGGGGAACAGTATCTGTTGTATGCAGCAGTGGCAAAATACTGCTGCAGAAATATGAAGAATTGCTGAAGCAAGCCAAAGTGTTTGACTGGTGATAATCTCCACGGCCAGATGGAATTTGCGTGGATGCTCTAAAGGATCTGAACTGTTAGCTGAGCTATGGGGAGAAGAGGTGAGAAAGGCAGAGGATCCTGGACAGGATTTCCTTTAAAAAAGAATCTGAGGGTGGTTTTTAGAATTAATTGACTCGTGAACTTCAGGAATGAGAACTAATTAAAGACTGGAGCTCCCAGGCAATCTGTCACAGCTGCCAATAAGCAGGGCTGGCAGCAATGCCTGTAGTATATCTGCTTGTTACTGTTTGTTATGAGTGCCATCTCTTAAATTGTTTATTATTCTGCAAGACTTCAGGCATTCATGCTGAAATTTTCTGGGCTGGATGTCTACCAGGTTGACTTTTTTTTCCCCCCCAGGAAACACTGCTCCCCTCGCTCCCTCTTTCTTTAAAAAGCTGCAGTATTTCCAGTAGTTACACTTGGGGAGGGAGCAGGGAGAATTTTTTTTTCCTTTTTGATTCTTGCAGGTTCTAGCCATTTCTTCCTTGTCACTCTTGAACCAATAATGATCTGAGCTGCCAAGTTCAGAAGTTCTAGCACAGCCGTGGTTTAGAACAAGAACTGAAAATTTGGCTGGAGCGTTAACTCTGCATCAAGAATGTGGCTTTTGCTGTTCTTAGGAAAATGTCCAAATTTGGCCACATTATAAGACTTGGAAAAGCATCAGTTTGTAAAAGCTTAATAGGGAATTAGTCTCAGGTCCCTAGAGAAAGCATTCTGTCGTTGCTTGTAAGGTGTCAAAGGATTACAACTGCAGTTGGGGGTGGAGAAATGGAACCCTCGTTTTTATTCCAGTTTCAGTCTTCTGTAACTGTGTGTGAAGTCTTTTTTTTTTTTTTGGTCTTTTTTTTTCCCGTTTCTGTTCTTTTTTTCTCTCCTTTTGCCAAATTGGCCAATGCTGGAGTGATGCACAGGTCTGTGTGGATCCCTGATCAGAGCTGCTGTGAGAGTCTGCTGCTTGTAGCTCACAAAGTATATATATATATATATCATCTTTCTTATATGTAGCTTGGGAAAAAAAAAAATCAATGTCAACTTTGTGTTGCTTTCAACTTTTGTTCTCTGGCTTCAGTTCTTCTCTCAGGCTTTTTTCCCAGATATCCATCACCATTCTTTACTTCACACTGGCTGTAAAACAACTCCTGCTGCTGTAGCTGCTCTTATTCCACTCTTTCTGTTTAACAGGCTTGATTAGTCTGGACTTGCCTTTCTGCCTTTCTTAAAGACGTGGTTTAGCTGTGCTGCTCGGTGCTTGCTTCATGACTGCAGTTTGCGTGCTCTCGTGCTCTTTGAGTCCCTCTCTTCCTGCCGTATCAGTGGCCCCTAAAAAGAGTTTGGTGGAACCATTGCTGGGGGTCGCGTTGGTTAGCAAGAGTCCAGTTCCGACAAAAGCCGGCTCCGCTTAGGTTTGCCAGCCTTAAAAAGAGTAATTGCCGATGTAAAGGACTTTGTTTCCGTGCATGTTCCACTGCTGGCTCCGAGTGCGGAGATTCAGCGTCGTGTTTCATCGGCCTTTGAGGCAATGTGGCTGTGGGGAATCTTTGAGCAGGCTGTAACGCATTGTTCTCCTGCACGCACTGAAATGATTGTTGCAAGAGAGGCATCCGCGGGGACCTCTGCCAGCTCCTTATTGATGTGTGCAGTTTCATCTATTGACACGCTACCCTTCATTATTGCACAGTGGATCCTGTGGCAGTGGAATTCGCTATTAAATCTGCCCCGCAAAAGAGAATTGGCAGAGGCTGCTTTAAAAGCAGTGTGACCCCTGCATTTGCAAAGAATAGCTTCTAAATATGAAACAGATGCTGAACTAATAGAGGATGCTTCCTAGATTTTCAGGGTACCAAACATACTCATTTTGAGCAAAAATTCAGATTTTGCTTGATTTGTGAATGGTAATTTAGGTTTCAATACCCTTTTTTTCCCCCTCAGAAATGCATGTCTAATCAGTACACGCATTTGTGCTTGAATGCAGCCAGTAATACTGAGGTGAAAATAGGCAATTATTTGTTAATGGAAACTGTTAGAATAAGCAGCGAGGTGTTAGTCTTTCTGTCTGCACTCTAATCCTCTTCCAAGTGCTAGAGGGTGGGAGAGGTGATGTATCTTCCTTTGCCACGGACTGCTTTGTGCTTTCAGAGCGCCACTCCGTAGTATTTCCCCAGATAACATCCACCTTCCCCCGAAAGAAGCATTACGTTCGTTAGAAGCCCAGCTCTGTGTAAAGAGCCTTTATGGGGTGTGTGCGGTGTTCCCGTTCACAGCCCGTTCCTACGGAGGTTTAAATTAATGCCGGGTAAGAAGTGTATCACGTCAGCCTTGTTCCTGTTCGATCTCAGGTTCTGGACAAGGCATGCAGGGCTTAAGTGCTTGGAGCCTTAAGTGGCCTCATCAGGGAGAAAATAAAGAGCATGACAACTCATTGGAGGCAAAATCACTCAGTGGTTGGAGGTGGGAAGTAAGACAAGGCTGGGTCTTCTCTGTCTTATCACAAAGCAGGGTTGAATGGTCGCTAAAGCTATTGACTGAGCCCTGTCTGCTGGCAACTGTATTGATAGGCACCTGTCAATAGTTGCAAAGCTGCTGACATCCCTAGGTCTGTGGGTTTATCTATTAAAAAAAAAAAAAAAGTTGGGAAAACAGCATATATGCCCAGGGGTCAGTGGGCCCAGAAGTATGGCTGTTGCTCGAAATTAGAAGTGGGAGAAGGAAAGGGAGGAGAGATAACTGGAGCAGGGCATGCTTTCCACAGAGGAAGGGAAGTGGGGGAATAGCTTGTTCAAAATGGAAGAATTAGTTAAAAGGTATGTGTGCATGAGATGGTGGTGCTGGGGCAGTTATCACCATGAAACAGCCTTGGTGAAAAACTGCATGTTTCTCAAAGCTCTGCAGTGGAATCTTGAAATACCTTAGTTTTCTAAGCAAAGTTTTCTGCTCACCACTGGCAGGTAAATGGGATATCTAATTGTAGACTCCAGCAGAGTTTAAAACAAGGACTGAAGTGTGATGCGTGTGGCTGCAGGGTATGCTGTGGCATCTGAGTTGTTGCTGGTGCCTGCCTTTTTAAGTCTGAAAGGGAGGGTTGAGGGGGAGGCTGCAGTGCTGTGAGTGGAGTTACTGGGTGGGGATGTCCTTCTGAAATAGCCGAAGAACAAACGAGACTTCACATGGTACCCTTGTTCCTGCTTAGGACCTGAGGCCGCAGGGCGTGTGCCTGTTCCAGACTTTGCCTTATAAACTTGTAAGGCTCAACAGAGATAGGCTAAAGCTACTTAGAAAGTAGCTGTTAAAGGTAATTGAAGTATTTTTCACTGACCCTCCTCTTGATGTGAGCTGTCAGCTTTTAGTTTGTATGTATGTAGAGAGATTTTTCTGCCTGTCTGATGCTGTAGAGAGATGCTTAAACCTCTTTGTGCATCTGGGCAAGGGCAGTGCATGGGGCACTTCTGAACTCAAACTTGTAAGGTGGGTCCTTTCCTTGCTTTAGCAATTCCTACCCAGAATAAGAAATGAGTCCCCTTGCCCAGACTTTGATGGAACATGCATTTGTCATCAAAGTGGTGTGCTGGCTCTCTTCTTCTTCTGTATTTTCTTTTTTTTTTTGGTTGCACTTCTGGTATTGGTGCACTGGGGTGAGAACACGCTTTGCATATGTGGGTTTGGCCCCAGTCCAGCGTGAGTTCTGCTGTCACATGGGTGGCAGTCTGGGCTCAGCGCTAATCCTCCAGCGTCAGGGTTGCCTTGTTGCTGTGGGATCTTGATTGCAGGCCAAAGCGGGGCTTTGGTCAGGTGACTGTCATAAGTACACAGATGTTTCTTGGAATTAAAACTCTGCAGCTCAGGTTGGCTCCTGAGTGAGCTCGGACCCCAGTGTCTGATACAAAACAGCCAGGTGTGTGTTGGCTGTGGCTGACACATGCACAGGGAGGGACAGCCCTGTCTGCCCTGGTTTTGACTGTTTTGTTTGCATAGGTGAGTGAAGAACTTCGACCTTCAAAGTGATTTGAATGCTTCTCGGTACTAGTTAACACCACCACTTCCTTCTGTGCCTCCCCAGCAATTGCTGTTTTTACGTGCATTAGAAGCTTGAAAGGCTCATGAAGTGATGATTGTTTTCAATACATAGAGCCAAGGGGATTTTTAACCTGGGGTGATTAATGCCCCACCTTTAAGACCTCTCTGTTGTCCTGGATGTGTGTCACCAGATGATGACAGGAAATGGCCAGATGTTTGTTTCTGTGTCTTTAGCAAGGTCTCTAAATTCCTCACAGGCAATTGCATGTAACCTTCTCTTGTAATTTGATATAAAACTTGCTCCTGTTACATTTACCATGTTTCAAACCCATCTTCAGTACTTCCTCAGAGGCTGTGGTGTGTCTGGGTAAGTTATGCTGGGTTTGGACACTCTCTGAAGATGTGCAAAGTGGAGCAAGCATGGCTTGCCTGTGCTCTTGTTCTGCTGTGGCACTTCTTAGAGACGCCTGGTTCACACACTGAGCGTAGTTTGGAGGGTTAGTGGGAGTTTTAGGGAACCTGTGGGTCTGCTTCAGCAGCCTCTGCCACGGGAGCCTGAGACTGTCTCTGAGCTAGCCTGCCTGTACTGAGGAGGTTCTGCTTTTTCTTGGGAAAGATGGCATGTATGCTTTGTATTGAAGTAGGTGAAGGGCAGTGAATACCTGCTGGGAAACCTGAATAGCACTTGGACAGAATTCTGCTCATCTGGTGGTGTACATTGTTGGCATTCTTAGGAGAGTAGAATCTCTCTTGCCCTCTTTCAGAACATCTGTTTCTGTGCATGAAGTAATTTTTTGCCTGCCTTTTTTTCTTCCATTTGAATCCACTTCTACCTAAATAGTCTTCTTTGCAGCATCAGGAGTGTGAATGCCAGCAAGGCTTTTGTCAGGTCATCTTGGGTGTTTTGTTCTGCAGGAAAGTCACTGTGAGTAGAAGCACTGGACTGTACACTTGCGATGGGCAGAACCGTGAGAGGCTGTGGGACGTGAGCTGAGCTGTGTTTGAGCTCATTGAGGCAGAATGATAGCAAAGGTATAACAGCAGAGGTTTTTTCAGTAGGATCTTGGTGCTTGTGAAACTTTACAGAAGTTTCTTACTGTATCTGTTTCAGAAAAAGGACGTGTATGCCATCTCTTCTTACTGTAACAGCTGGCCTAATGAAAGCTCCCTAAAGAACATTGCCTTATATTACTGTGGTTACATAAATACTGCTACTCTGTTACACAGTTATTCTGTGATGTGTTGTAATTTTGATGATTTTTGCCACATGAATGCTGAATTATGCATTGCATGGAAGCTCCTGTCACGAGTCCCAAGTAATAATAAAACTGGAGTTTAAAACCGAGTGAGCTCTAAAAATGAAATAGTTGGTAGAACGTTCTTTGAATTTATGGTGGGGGGTCATAGAGAAATTCCGCTGTCCATTTCTGGATTCCCCCTCCTTAGCATCACCTACCTCTGATTGTTACAGAAAATTTTTATGTTGGGATAGAAACTAATTGGAATTAGGGCTACGAAGATGGTGAAGAGACTGGTGGGGAAGCCATACAAGGGCAGCTGAGGTCACTTGTTCTGTTCAGCCTGGACAAGAGGAGACTGAGGGGAGACCTCATTGCAGTTACAGCTTCCTCACGAGGGCAGGAGGAGAGGCAGGCACTGACCTCTTCTCTCTGGTGACCAGGGACAGGACGCGAGGGATTGGCCTGAAGTTGTGAGGGGAGGTTTAGGTTGGACACTGGGGAAAGGTTCTTCACCCAGAGGGTGGTTGGGCACTGAACAGGCTCCCCAGGGAAGGGGTCACAGCACCAACCTGACAGAGTTCAAGAAGTGTTTGGACAATGCTCTCAGGCACATGGTGTGACTCTCGGGGTGTCCTGTGCAGGGCCAGGAGTTGGACTTGGTGATCCTCATGTGTCCCTTCCAACCTGGAATACTCTGTGATTCTGTGAATGTTTTTTTCCCTCGTCCTTTGATATTTCTGGCATTTAAGGATGAAACAGGGACAAACATTTAACTGAGTGACATCCAGGCTTAGCAGGAGCTCGTGAAGTTAGATTGAGAAAGTCTGTTTTCTTCTCTTTGCTGGCAGAAACTAGGGAGCCTCATTTTAAGCTTTTCCTGCAGGATGTTTCTTGTAACCCCAGTACTGCCTCATGGACTTAGTCTGACTGTGATAACTGCAATTGAACATCCAACTGTTGTGCACTTCCATAAAAAATACATACATCCTGAAACAGCCCACAGTAGTGATGTTAAATTTGTAACTGGCTTCTAGTGTTGACATTCAAGGATGCAGCTTTTGCCTCAGCTGTTGTTTCAGGCTCTCTGCAGATAACTTACAGCCTTGGCTTGCAATACTCTGGGTGGGTTTCACTCAAAGTTTGAGCCACTCTGTATAAATATGCATCCTTCCTGCAGAAAATAGGGTTCTGATTATTGAATTATCTTATTCTTCTGCTTAGCAGGTATTTGTTTCAGTGATAACCAGCTGACTGACCATGCCTGTGACTCTTCCCTAGCAGTCAGCTGCGTACATACCTTTTCTTAAAAGTATCAGCTAGGAGTGAGAAGTGGTTTTGATGATTTACAGCACCATGCCCAACAGCTTTCTTTTCCCGGAGAATTTGTAATCTGAATAATGTGATGTGAGTACAGCTTTGTTAGATTTGTAAACTCACATAATGATTAGAAGGGAAGAATACATCTGCCAGGTGGATTCATGAAGATGGTTCTTTTCATCAGTAGAGAGATTTTTTTCAATAGGATCTCAGAGAATTCTGGGAGAACTCACTGATTGTACTGAGCAATTGTAGGTGATGGACAGGTAGTGAATTTCTTGCATTGAACTGCTAAGAGAGGAAAGTGAAGTAGTGTGAACAGAGTAGGCAGAAATAAAAATACCTTAAAACTGCCCAGGGAAGATAATTACTCAAATATTTGACTGATTTTTTTTTTTTTTTAACACCATTCTCTTTGGTAAAGAGGATATTCTTTTACAATAAAGGCAAAGAGTGCTGCTTTTCCACCTAGGGACAGAATGGACTTCTGTACTTTAAGACTTCCTAGCAATCCCTTGTCTAAGGCTTGCTTATTCCTTGTGAAAGGAATAAAGATCTTGAAGTAATCTGTGTTTTGTCTGGGGAAAGGCAAAACATGATCTAGTTGTGTGCTTTGTGCCCTGCATTTTGACTCCTGGTAGGCTTAGGCTGTAAAACTACTAACAGTGGAGGCATTTGTAGGCTGCTCTTGCATTGCATTAAGGTGGGTGCTCTTCTGCTTGAATTCTTTGAAATGCCATAATTTGGTGTTGTGGATTTGAACAGGTTTAAGCTCCTGGGAAATGCTCTTCAGATTATTAATCTCTAAAAACCTGTTCATTTTTCTGAAAAATTAAGTGGGGAGGCAGGAGGTGAGAGCAAAGCTGTATAGTTAACTAGAGCCCTGTAAATTTGGTGTGTACCTTCAATTTAGATCTTCACTAGCAGCAGGAGTGCCTTTTAGGTACTTTGTTATTTTCTTGTAACAGTAGTGATACTGATTGCTCTCTAATAATAAACAAATTTTCTATAGGGTAGTGGTGCTGTTAACATGACTTATGACTGCCATTCCAGCAAGAGAGGAACCCAGTTGGTTATGTGGTGTAGTAAAATAAAAATTGAGCGGGGCGTATAAGTAGTACTTAGAAGCTTTAAAGTGTGAATTTATAAACAGTGAAGAAATGAAAAGGGAAATAAACAGTTTTGTTGTATTTATTTATGAAAGGCTTGTCAGTCTTGTTTTTATGTATTGCTGACATTGGACAGGGCTAGGTGCAGACCTGGGAGGAGGATACTTTATTTTTAAACCATCCATTGAGAAGTCTGAGTACATGTATACAGTGCTTCTTTCTGAGCATTAATGAAGGCATAACTCCTTTTCTTTAGCCCAAGGGGGCTTAGATAGAGCACTGGCTTTTTAAACAATGCTATCTTCTCAGATGTTATCGTGAAGTATGTGAGCAAGGAGAGCTTCTTGGTGCCATACAGAATTTAGTCTCTTACTTGCTTATCTGTTTATTTGGGGGTTTTTTGTTGGTTGGTTTGGGTTTTTTGGTTTTTTTGTCAATGCTTGTGAAATCAGGCTTTCAGTTCATTTTTTCACAGCCTGAGTTAAGGGCTTAGGTGCCAAATGAACACCTCTCCAGTTTAGGTTGGTGTGCTACAAATGTATGTCGCATTTCTGATTTCTTCCTGTTTTCTTGCATAAGGGTCTGTGTTTTGTGCTTGCACTTGGAGGGATGTGTCAGTTCATGTGGTCTCTAGTGCTAAGGCTGGTGAACAGGTCTTTGGCTTGGCATGGCTTCCAGGATGTGTTCTGACACAGGGATCAGGGCTTGCTCTGCTCGTTGGACACGAGTGTTTCATGCTTTGGCTTTCTGGGCCCAGTCAGAAGTACTCTGTACTGAGCACATCCTTTGTTACCCGAGGGCTGTTTGCCCTCAAGTGAAGGGGACAATTCAGGGAGACACCTGTTCACTAGAAATCCCAAAGGTACTTAAAAACTGCCACTAAGGCTCTTCTCTCATGCTTTAAAAGCATGGGCTGCTACATCCAGTGTTTGTGGGCAAATCCATCTACAGCTCTCCAGGTGAATTTTAGCACCCTTGACTTTCTGAATCGGTGGTGTACTTTCCACTTCTGTTCCTATGCTGTTAGACAGCTACTGCATTTGCACTAGACATAATTTCAATTGACATCAAACTTCTGTTTGCATCAACACAGGGCTTGGTGGAGACTTCTGAGGCTTAGTCTGCAGTGCGCTGTTGTTTTTGCAAAGTGTACTTGAGGTGTTGTCTGTAGTTACTGTGCTGCATAAGTGCACCAGTGCAGGATCCACAAAATGGCTGGCGTGCTGTCCATGGGGATGCAGAGTCTTTTGTTCTGCTGAGCAATGTGCTGTGGGACACAACTGCTCTTTCCAGCGCAGCAAATGTGAGGATGCCTGGGGTGCATGCAATCTGCTGTCTGTTTCAGTGTAAGCTGATTCTAAGTGTTAGTTACCGAATAATTTCAGCATATCCCAAGTTTCACCCAAATATTAACAGCTACTTATTTTGTACGTAGGTTGTCTTATTAAATAGTGTAACCTAGAATAGTTCTGCGTGGAGACTGGAGCAGAAAAGAAACAATTAAGCATTTTCCCTCTGGGTGTCTTTCAAAAATTGTATTCTCCTCCTCCTGCTATTTTAATGTAATGTTGGTTCTCTACCCGCCTTTCACTCTTGTTTCGTGCTCAAAAGGATTCCCTTGCTTCTGATTTTGGAGTTACTTGAAAATTCTGTGTTCTTTCATTCCTTTTTTTGTCTCTGTTCTCACTGCTGGGCCCAGCCTTGTCACCAGCCTGGGCACCACTGAGGAGCAGCAGTGGTAAAAGGGTAGATCCTCCAAGCTCCTACTTCCTACTTCCTGAGGCTGTGGAAGAGAGGGGAAGGATGTATTTAGCCTCAGGTCTTGCCTCTGACAGTGGCCACGAGTGGAAGCCTAGGGAAGAGTGAACACATTACTATCCTAGTGTATCATCTCATCATCACATGTAGCTTGGAAGCTTCCTAAGTTAGAGGTGGTATCCTCATAGAATCACAGGATGGTTTGGGTTGGAAGGGACCTTGAAGGTCATCTAGTTCTAACCCCCCTGCCATGGAGGGGGACACTTTCCACTGGACCAGGTTGCTCAGAGCTCCATCCAACCTGGCCTTAACGTGCTTAACCTTGGCTAATTCCTCCATGTATTTGCTGGCTCGTGGCTGTTGCATTTGGCCACCTCTGAAGGTGGTTTCTGAAATGTTCTGGGTGTTGGCACCTATTAGCTGATCTTTGTGTGTTAACTTTCCCTTTCTCTTTTATCACCTCTGGTGTTGAGTGTCCAATGCGTAGCATGCCAATGATAGCAGCAAAGTGTCTACTTAGGACATACATTTCTTAGTATAGCAGGAAGCATTTTAAGATGTGTATTTAGGTGTGCTTACCTGAAAATGGGTAGCTAAAGGCTGAACCCCAAACTTTGCTAAGACTCCAAGTGGTACTGTGCTGTGATAGTCTTTTATTACACGGCTACATGTGGATTTTCTCGTGTCTAATGGCATCAAGCTCTTCCTGGAAGCTTAAATGTGTGTGACATTCTGTAATGCTGCCTGTTCCTGCCTGTAGCAGGGAGGCTGTTCGGGACTGATTGTAGAGGCAAGAGCAGGTACTGCGGCAAATGCTGTGAGTTAATCAAAGCAGATAACAGTGATAGCTTGCTGGCATATAATCTAAAGGGAGACAGGACTTTAAATTTGTGATGGGGAGCGTGAAAAGACTGCTGGTCTTCTTCGGCCAGGTGCTGAATTGATGAACCTTGCTATTCTGCTACTGGAGGTAACAAAATACCTGCATTTAATACAGGGCAAGGTTTTTAGAGGTGATGGAAGGCTTGGGACTGTGAGCCTGGAACTTTACCAAGAAGACTTGGTTCCCCAGAAGGTTAATGCTCAGGCATTTTTGATAATTGAACCTCTTCATTTCTAGAACTAGCTAACTTTGGTCACACAAGAGCAGAGTACTTCCTCTTTGAGTTTTTTTTTTTTTTTTGGCTTGTTCTAGAAGTCACAAGTTGAAGTGTTTGTTTTTTGCCAGGATTGGGTAATTGGGAGTGGAATTTCACCAGGTGCTTGCTCAGTGCTTTGCTGGTTTCTGAATCTCTTTCCTGTTGCCCACATGCACATACCTGCCCACCTGTTCCAGAAAGTCTCTTCTTCTGTCCAGTAAAATTAATCTTCCAGGAAATTAAACAGCAGCCGCATACAATACTGTTTCCTTTCACGTGGGAGAACAGCTTTCGAGAGGTAGGATTCAGGGCCACAGACAGCTAATTACACAGCTAATTTGCCTTCAAGCTCTTGGAGGCACTGAATGCCAGGAAATTTTTGACTCTTGCATGCTTTTTTGGAAATTTTGGCTGTTAAATTTGTTGAGCAGGCATAAGTGATGCTGCGAAGTGTGGGTGGATTTCAAATCCTGGCTTTAGTTCATGGCTTTAGCTCACACTTGTGATTTAGGCAAGAGTTTCCATTTCCACACTGAACTTCAAATGCGAACAGTCCTTTAAGAGCACACAGGTTGCATCTTCATTAGCATTTTGGTTGTTGAGGACTGAATTTCTGAGGTGAATCTCCTCATTGTCCCAGTTTCTGCACTTTGCTTTTTGATGGGAAGCAATGAGTGTGCAGTTAGTATTCGTTTGGATGTAACTGAACCAGAAGTGTCACTCTAGGAGCAGATCTGCTGTGCTTCAGGTGTCTTGGATCTTTGGTGCATTGCAACCCCCCAAAGATGCAGAGTGTGATTTTTGGGGGCTTAGCACCAGCTGCCCTCTGCAGCCTTTTCTCTTTTTAGACTGTGCCAGTGCTAAAGTAGACAGTTGTGCTAGTCTTAATTTTCTTTGTGATGGGGAATTTTTTTTTTCTTTTTAAATATTAGTGAAGGAAATAAGGAGGCCATCTTGAGTTCTTTCCACTGACCTAAAACTTTATTCTAAATTTTCAGGAGTCTTAATGAAACCAGCCATATTGATCTGAATGTTGTTCGTGAGGATTTTTCCTGTGTTTCCAGAACTGTCTTTTGTTGGTATTTGTCCCTTTCAAATAATGAAGAGTGCTGTGGCATGCCTGTTTTCAAAGCCAGCTGTTTTGCAGACCCATCTGGGGGTAATTTTGTTTAACTGTCTGTGTGGGGGTTGCACAGAGACCTTGACTGGAATCCCTGTGTGCCTTCTAGATGTTGTTTTATGTCCCTGACCTCTCATCTTTTTTCTTATCCAGACTTCTTTTCTTCTCTTGCCCCCACTGAACCGCTGACCCCCTGCTTTGGAAGAGAGAAATGATTCTGTAATGGAAAATATCTCTTCCTGAAATGGGTAATTTCATGTGTCTCCTTCTTTTTTTTAATGCTACAGATGAGACTACCTATCTTTTCTGGGGCAAGAGAGTCTCTCATTGTCTCTCCCACAGCAAATAATAAAAGCTCAGCAGCGTCAAGTACTGTAAATACCTTGCAGTCCTGTTCTCAATTACAGAATTAGTTATGTAAATCTTGTCTTAAAGGAGGAAGAGCTCTGATGTCTCTTAAATCATACTCTCTGTGTGCACGCATGCGTGCAATTCCTGGTTGTCCAGGAGAAAAATACCGTGCAGGCTCCACAGAGATTAACATACTAAACACTCCTGCTCTGCGTGACCTGAAATTGGCTTTTGGGTGCTAATTGGATCTGTGGGCTTTTGAGAGAAGGGCTTGGAAAACACTGGCCTCCAGTTTTCCAGGTTTCAGAGAGAAGTATGGATATGGTGGTTGTGTCAGTGCCCAAGTCAAGTCCTCTGGGGGCACCAGTTGCTAGAGCACAAGTTAGGTAACTGTTGTGTATTGGCTTGTGTCCTCTTTGCCTGGCTGTACACATCCTTGCTCTCATCTTTATGTGAACAAGTAGTGTGATGCAGTGAGTGCTAAGCCTGAATCCAGGAATGCCTGTTATCTGTTCCTAACTGTTCCTGTTTTTTTTTTAATCTGGTCTAGTTGGTTAATCTGTCCAAGTAGATCTGCTGCAAAAAGACCCAGCAATAGCTGTGCTGCTGCACTTACCTACATGTGCCTACAAAACACAGGCACTCATTTCCATGCCATAACACCCATTCTGTGTGCATCTGCTGTTGGCATTTTTAATGTGCCTGCTTGCTTGGAGATTATTTACGGTGAAGATGAGACCGTTAGAAAATTAAATTACAGGCAAAAAGGATTGCTCTAAAACACTGAGCTCCATCCCCCCACTGGCTCCTGTGGCTGCAAATCAGTTGTCAAGCGTGGAGCCAAGGTGGGCCAGTGCCATATGCTGCCTTGTTCAGCAGTTCCAGCAGCCTGGCTGCCCAGCCACCTCCTTCCATAATCTCTCACCACAGCAGATGCAGGCAGAGTGAAGCTGCCCTTCAGCATCCCAACTGGAGAGTCTGAGAGCCCAAGTGTGTGTGTGTTGTGTCATTTGGCGTTGTGGCTGCGGACTTCTGTGATGGGCCTTTGTTGCTGCTTTTGCTGAAGCCTCCAGGATGCCTTTGCTCACCTGGCGAAGTGCTTGTTAGGAAATGTGTCTGTGTGTGGAGGCTTGAAATGAACCCCAAGACAATTCTTGGGGAAGTGGAGGTTAAGATCAGTAATATCTGGATTATGAAAGTATTTTGCTTTTTAAATTTCATTTTCCAATCCCCTTTAGATTTAACTTAGCTTTAGACAGGACCTTGTCAGGTATGAGTGGGGTGTTGGGTTACATTGCAGTGGACAAGTGCCACCAAATTTAAGCAGGTAAAGAACACAAAAAAACCCAACAAAAACCTCCTGCAGCCTGCCCCCCCCCATCCCAAACACCAAATAAAAAAGCTCACGCCTAAAAGCAAGGCAAAACGATCACCCAAGAGAAACCCCCCACAAAAAAACCTCCAAACAGCTGTTTGTGCTTTTTCTTGCTTCGCTTTTTGGTTTTAGTATAATTGTCAATGAAGAGTAAAAGACTTTATATTGGTTTCAGCACTTTTTGTATTTGTTAGCATTTTTAAAAGGTTTTTTTGTGTGTATTACCTAACATTAAAGATAACTTGGAAAACAAATAATTATTCACGCCAATAAAAATCAATGCTTTCTGCTTTGGGAGGAAAAAGGGGTGATGATAATGGAAATTATTTTTGGGAGAGGAGAGAGTGTTTCAGGATTTCCTTTTTTAAATATATATTATACGAACTACAGATTTGTGAAACGCATGGATATTACTATTTGTGCATCTTTTTAAAAAGCCTTTTGACAAAAATGCTGTTTCCTAGCTTTCCAGCTTTATCAGCTCTGCTACGTGCTATGTCCTGTTTAAAGACCTACTGGTAAAAAAAAGTAGTAGCTTTTAAAATTTTAATATGATCTTTCTAGGATTTAGATTTTTTTATCTTGGATTTTCACTCGGTGTATGATTTTTAGTTAATGTAGATGCAGATTTAGAAATTACCTATTGTGATTGTGTGCTCCTGTTAAATCCCCAAAAAGTTCAGTTTAATCCTAGTGGTGTGGTGCATTCCACACAGAGCAAAGAAAATGGTTTGTCTCTGCCCAGAGAAAATTGCAGTTTAGAACAAATGGGTTTGGACTGCTCTGCTCAGTTCCAACTGCTTTGGGAAAGATTTATGATAAGAGATAAGTGCAAGTTAATGATGTTGCAGAACAGCACTGATTTTAATTCTGTATATTCCAGTTTGGGGACTTTTAAAAAATACTGCTCTTGCTCAAGTTGGCATTAGTAGTAGGTATATTTTAACCTGTGTCCTTCCTCCCCATTAAAGGAAATGTGAAGATACTGTAGTTACAGCATTTCTGGAATTATTTGCAGCCTGGTTTCCAACTATGCTCTCAAGCCTTGACTTGTGGGCTTTACTGCTTTGTCAACTGTTTTCCTTAGATTGTAACATATTGAACTTCTCCTCTGCAACACAAATTGCTTCTGAGGAAGAACAACAGAAAATCACCTGTCTGGTGTGGCAGTCTAAATACCACTTCCAGAATCCCTGGACTTTTTGGGTCAGATGTCACCAGGTAACCTAAATGGGCTGCTCTGTCAGAGTAGGATGAAAATGGAGATCTCTGAGACTATTTGGAGGACAGTAAATGAAGGCCATTAGCAGGGACAGGTTTGTCAGGTGAGACCCAGGAAGAAGTGGCATGTTAATTCCTGCATTTCATGGGGTTTTCTTCCCATGCCCTTTCTTTTTTGCTCCCAGATGGATTTTAGAGACTTGTCAGAAGTAGTTCTTAGATATGGCCTTTTATCTTTAACTGTCAGTCAGTGATAGGGAAAGGGAATAGAGATTATATGTGATGGAATTGTTTGACTTCCAGGGAATCTAAAGCATGATCTTTGGTGTTATCTTTGCTTGCTAGGTGGTTTTTTTTTTTCTCTGTTTGGACCAGTGATGCTAGGGCAAGGGATAGTGGCTTTGAACTGAAAGAGGGCAGGTTTAGATTGGATATTAAGAAGAAATTCCTTACGGTGAGGGTGGAAAGACACTGGAGCAGGTTGCCCAGAAAAGCTGTGGATGCCCCATCATTCGAAGTGTTAAAGGTCAGGTGGGCTGAAACTTCTAGGAACTTGGTCTAGTGCAAGCTGTCCCTACCCATGGCAGGCTGTTGGAACTAGATGATCTTTAAAAGCCCATTCCAGCCCAAACCGTTCTGTGATAACTGAGAACCGTGTCCTAGTGAAAGCCTCGTGGTTTGTTTAGGTGCTTTTGAAATCCCACATCTTGCTGGCAGTGGGTGAGAGGGGTGAGTGGTGAAGACAGGTTGTTCCTGTGCTGCAAAATTAACATTCACGTGCTTTCACATGAATGTTAGTCCACATGGTATAGGTGGAGTTCAGCTGGGAAGGTACTTGCTTATTCACCCTGTGCTGGAGATGTGGCTTTTCTGAGATCTCAGATGGTGTGGAGACTAGAGCAATCCAGCAGCCTTGCAGTTTGATAGCTTTTCTGAGGCTCCACTTAAGATGCAGTATGCGTTTCTTCATCCTGATAGAGATAATGGGTTTTAAGCAATTACACCCAGGCTAATTCCTTTTGATAAGAGCTCTACATTATCTAAAAAAAGAATCCTAGCCGCCTGGGAAAGAACAATGTAAATGTCTCTCTCACGGACTCTTTCATTTGCTCTTCTCTGATATCTTCAGATGATATGCTGCAGATCTTTCAAGCCATAAAAATCTATCAGACCCTTTTTTAGGTAAGGGAGTGTTGCAGCCAGGGAGGTGTAACACGACTATTTTCTTTCAAGGTGTGGAGGGAGCCCTGTGTGCCTCAGATGATTCCAGGCTGCTGTGGTGATTACAGCTTTGACATAAAGAATCAAATTTGGTCTCTTTTAAAGGAGCCCCTAGTTTCCTTCCCTGTGCAGGCTGTCTCGTTGTAAAGTCTGGGTTGCTTCTGCTGATTAGGGCAATCTGAATTTTGTAATTTGGAAAGAATAGGAATAGCCTACCACTTTTATTTAGCATACTTCCCAATCCCTGCTGTGTATTTGTCTGCGCTGGAAAGAAGGGTATGATGATGTCATGTGTTAAGCAGGAATGGTAAGGGATCTCACTTACTTAGTTTTGGTTTTTTTGGGTTTTTTTTTTTTGAGACTAATATGGAAATTTTGATAGTTAGCTGCCTTTCTGGTACTTCAAGAACTTCCTTTTTTAGCTTAATCTCTGACTTTTCCTCTCAGACTGCACAGTGTAGCGTAGAAAATTTAATTGACTGCATTTAAAAAGTAGAGGAAATAAAAATGAAATAAAGTGTAAAAGTAAAATGTTTGTTTAAATGTGCCTCTTCTAGGAAAGTCATGTTATTTATATATTAAAAAAATAATTGCCTTAACAGTATTGAAAGGTTTTGAAACATTGTGGGCGTGTTTGGTGTAACTTTTTCTTTCTCTCCCAGATAGTCACTGATGACATTTTTGATGTGTAGCTGCCTGATTATAATTGAAGCTGGGAGGAGAGGCAAGGGGAAGAGGGGCAGATTGGAGATAAGGATTATAATCTCCTGTGCTGATATGCTTTGGCTCTCCTTCCCAAGCGGAGAGCCTGTGAATGTGTGGCATGCTGCCTGTCCCTTCACCTGCCTGCTCTCTGGGGAGAGTCGCTGAATGCTTCCCAGCAGGAGCCTGATAATTTCTATTTTGAAAACAGAGGAACAGTATTTGAATGGACGTGACT